>CAIGRS010065249.1:0-15286 GCA_903798395.1 Fraxinus floribunda | reverse complement strand
GTGCCTATTTAGACAATTCACTCTGAAATTGAAATAGAACAAGCGACGGTCAAACCACAAGAAGATGCTTATTTTTTTGTTGGAGGTAGTGATTTCCGATTACAGAGTAGCAGATGAATGCAGTGAGAGGGCTCTGCCAAAATATATTAGATAAAGTATTATTTTCTGGCTTCATTGGCAGCTAAATTGAAGAATAGAAAGTCCCAAACAAACGATTTACGCCTAACACAATTAATTTAGCTTTGCACCCCACACTAACAATTCCCCTATTTCTTTCACCACTCCATTGAATTGCATGCTTGAATTTTTCTGATAATTTTCATCAGTATGTCCTTTGTAGAATGCGAATTGCTTTGAGGATGTTCATTCATGCCCGGCCTTTTCTTACTAGTAGACATTCTAGCACTGAATCCGGCTTCTTTTGCATAGGTGTTGTAAAATTCATTTGTAGCTTCAATTGTTTCATATTTTTGACCAACTTCAGGCTTGCGCGTTCCTTCGTAATTTGGGGTGTGAATGTTTGAAATGTTTTCTCTTCTCCCATGTTCAATAAGGTTAAACACATTAACCTACAAATTGAAGACAATTTAATTGATTATTGCTAGCATATATAGATACATACAATATTTGTATAATAGGAAAAAATAACCATCAATCAACCCTCTAAACCCACCAATATCCAACCCAGTTAGTAGTTAGTATGAAAGCAGCCAAATCAAAGTCTAAAGAAAAAAAAGATCTGTACATTAGTTAATATTCATTTGCGTCCAGATTCCCTTTACATTTGTTTTTGAATTTTCTACCAAAATAAAGAAAAAAAGATATAAACATTAGTAAAAAAATGAAAATATAAAAGCAGCTAAATCAACCCAGTTAATAGTAATATAAAAGCAGCCAAATCAAAGTCTAAAGAAAAAAGGATATGTAGACTAGTTAATATTCGTCCAACCCAGTAAATATTCATTTGCGTCCAAATTCCCTTTTCATTTGTTTTTGAATTTACTACAAAGGAAAAGAAAAAAAAATATGTAAATAATCTTACTTGAAAGTGACATGAAACATTCTTGGAGAAGGGCAAGATAGAGAAATCAAAGATGAAGTTTTTCTGTTGAAGAAGACTTTATTAGCGACTCTTGGACTATTTCAAATAATAAAATTAACTCTATCTCATTTTAGATTCTTGTAAAATAATAGTGGGTTCTACATAGAATTAATAAATACAGCAAATATTTCTATTTTTAACTTAACATGCCCATGTGAATTAATAGAGTAAAGATATATCTATTGATGCTCTTATCAGTCACTTGAAAGTACTTATTTTAATTTTTTGAAACATATAAAAAATTTTAATTTTAATCTGACAAGTTTACTATTAAAAAAATTGCTCCTCAAATGAAAGTTGAACTTACATTTCTTGAAAAACGAATTATTCATAGAAAGAAGTACTTTTATGAAAATGTAGATAAGATAACATATTCAACTAAAAAATCTTTTAGACTTGATTATTTCTTATATATAGTCGATCATGTTCTTTATTCACATAAATTAAAGCTTGAAAAATTTCAAAAACATGAAAATACTTTTGGATTTTTGTTTGATTTTAAGAAAATATATAAAGACTACGGATGAGAATTCTTAAAAAGTCTGTAAATTGTGAGAAATTATTTGTCATAATTGACCAAAAGGATGATTGAAGTATTAGACTATATTAAATGTGTCGATTACTTATATAATATTATTAACTATAATAAAAGATAGACTATCATTTTTTAAATGTGTTGATTACTTATTTAATATTGTTAACTACATCAGTTATAGTTACACTTGCATATATCAAAAGCAGGTTTTTAAAGACCCCTGTTTGACAAAAGGTTGAATTGATTGGCAAGTTAATAAAATTCTACTTTTTGTCAACAATATTGTTTGACAAAAGGTTGAATGGATTGGCTATAATGTATATTGAAATAGATGTTCTAAAAAAAATTAATTGTAATAGTATAATTGTTGATTTTTTATAAAAAAAATCTAGAATAATAAATTTATATTATAAGACTTTTTTGAATTGTATTTTAATCCATTTGATTATGACAAGTCGAGTTGAATTAGACCACAATGAAATGATATAATATTTACCATGCGAGAAACGAGCACAAAGTTGGTCGAACACAAAGTTGGTAAGCACGTATAATTGATCGCTGCTAAATAGAGACAAATGCAAGTTGCTACACATAATCATTTTGGGATATCGCTATCATAATCTAATCATTACACTTCAAGCAATCTAGCCCATTGGCTGACCACCCAAACTCATCTTGGTACTTGGTCATGCCCTGACGACAGGGTTGGTCCTGAAATTTTAAGGACTTGTTTGGTTTGGATTTTACAATTTTACAGTAAATCAATTCTCATTTTTCAACCACACATTCTTCAATAAAATAATATTTTACATCACATCAATACTTTTTTCTTCTTTTTCAACCACACATTTCCCATCATATCACTATTCAAAATCATACACATTTTTCAATAAAATAATATTTTACATCACATCAATACTTTTTTCTTTTTTTTCAACCACACATTTCCCATCATATCACTATTCAAAATCAATTCTTCCTCCAAAAAATCTAAACCAAACAAGCTCTAAATATGATGCCACCTATACACATGTAAAAATAAATAAAATAAAATAAAATTTATAATTTTTATTGAATAAAAATATTCATAGCTACAATAACAATAATCTAAAATTTTCAAATATCTAGATTAAGTTTATTTTCTAGAGTTGTTTAATAGAAAATCAACAACTATTACAATTACGTTTAAAATGTTTTAGAACTTCTTTTTCGATAGACGCCATAAAATTCACTCAACCTTTTTTGTAACATTGTTAACCAAAAGTGTGATTTTATGAACATCAACTTTGAGAACGTCCTCTTAAGAGATGCAAGTACAGTATATAAGTAATATTCTATAAGCAATCGCAAATAGGAAAACAAATGCCATTTTTATGTAGTCTAAAATATCAATCACCTTTTTGATGTCTTTGGCGAACAGTTTCCAATAATTTACAATTCAGAAAATAAACTAGTACTTATCAATATCATAATCCTTGTGATGCCTAATTTTTTCAAGCTCACGACATCAACACTTCAAATAATTATTAAGTTACTAATAGTAGCATCAATAGATATATATATTGACCACACTTTTTGTAGAGATGGCGTGCCAACAAATCTTAGCTCCTCTAGCGCTCACGTGAGCTTTAGTCTTACACACTTGAATAAATTGTTAGAGCATAGACCAATCTCCGGTGGTGGGGGAGACGGTCGCAAGTATTCCGATGGTCAAGTCAATTTTGAGTGAAATACAGTGTTAGGTTTTTAATGTAATTGTCAAGTCTATGAACAAATAGGACTAGAAATAGTATGATTGTAAAATTTAAGGAGTAATTTGCAAATAATGTAAATTGATTTATATTAGGTCTAGGGTTCGAGAATGGAAAGAAGGAAAAAATGGCGCCACAATTTTGCTAGATTGTCGCCATGACTTTGCTTGAGCAGTAGAAACATTAACAATATCGCTTGCCCGTCGCTTTGCCTTCGCTCGAGCGACAACTCGTCGCTCGCGCTCAAGCGACAGGGTTATCTAGATAACTTTGATTCTCATTTTTAAGGCTTTTTATCGGCCCATTCAACCCTAAACATATAGTATAAATAGGAGCATGTCTCTGAACGGTTTTTTTCCAAGGTTAAACATTAAGAGAACACATACTACTTCATAAAACTCATCCATAGCTTTCAACCTTGATTGTTTAATTTGTTTTTGGTGTTGAAAACATCAAACCCACTTAATCCAAATACAAAACTTCTACTTCCTAAATATCTATTAGAGTTCTGAAGATCAAGAAAAGGTGACTGGAGTTCCAGTTGTTAGAGAACGCGGAGTTCTTTATTGATCCACATGAGATAGACGAGAATATAAAGTCGAGAGTTGGTCCAAGAGCACGTAATATAGGAGGCTTTGAAAAATGTAGCTAGGAGTTGGTACAGGAGCACGCAATCTAGGAGGACTGTGAGAATTGCAGTCGGAGGTCAGAAAGTACTAGTGGTAGTCGTGTCTGATAGAATGTAAGTTCATAATTCATTTATAGTGGATTGTTGGCTGGAAAAGTGTTCGAAATTTTTATGCGTTGGGGTTTCTCCATGATCATCTTGTGTGTTGTTATTGTTTTCACATAACTGCAGTAATTCAACACAGAAAACTGAGCTGTTTGATTCACCATCTAGAAATAATTAAAAGTGACTTGTTTTTATTTAATTATTAATTTTTAATTCTGCATAATCACATATTCACCCCCCTTGTAATTTCATATATAATTGAGGATGGGACGTGTTTAAGATGCATTTACTATAAGTAAAATAGGTTCGAAACTAGGGATAATATAGAACAAATAATATATTTGAGAGAAAAGCAGTTGTGAGAGTTTGAACTTACTTTACCATTAAATGGAACTAATTATGAGCTTTTATAGTAGGAGGTGACGAATATGAACTATTGGATAAAGATGCACGTGGCTCCATCCCTATAGCTGGATTCTCTTGTCATAAGTGCCAATCAATAATTCTTAGGTCATACCGCATTTAAATGTTGTAGAAGTTGTACAAACCAAAGCCTGCATGTAGGACTAGACTTGTTATTGAGTGAAGCAGTATTTTCAGTAAGTTATCACATCACCCACTTGTTATAGGAGTATAAAGATCGAGATGCCTCTACTAGTTCGCTACGTCAATTGAGGTTCAGTTGCAGCCAACGGGTTCGACCCAGTCATGTTGGTTCAACTACTTATGGGCTTGGCCTAGATTGTCTTGTCATCAAGAAGACATGGAGAGTGGGCCTACATTCTTTTGCCATGTGTTCGCCATGTAGCCTCGCTGGTCAGGGCATAACAATAATCCCCATGTCCGTGTATGAATATTTACATAATGCATAGACTTTATAGTCGAAGCACTGTACTAAAGTCAATGTTTGGGCACCTCATTGAGCAAGTTGGCATAACAGTAGTAACCAAGTCCATATATGAATATATATAATGCTTAAAGTTTAAAAATGATAAGAAAAATAATAGATCAATGATAAATTGCATGCATGTATATTAGACGAGGCCCTGACAATGAGGGCGAGCCATTTGAAGCTGTTAAAGCCTATGATGAGGCTAAAGTAAGCTTAGGCGAGGCCCTGGCATTGAAGGTGAGCTGTTTGAAGTTGTTGAAGCCTACGATGAGGCTGAAGTAAGCATATACGAGGCCTTAACTTTGAGGGCAAGCCATTTGAAGTTGTTGAAGCCCAGGAAGAGGCTTAAATAAGCTTAGACGAGGCCTTGGCTTTGAGGTCGGTGAGCCATTTGAAGCTTATGATGAGGCTCAAATAAGCCTAAGCAAGGCCTAGTGTTATAACATGACATTGATGGAACACGTACACAATGATTTGAAGTGTCTTGCCTTCCCAAGAAAAGACAGACGGGTGTTTTGTGTGCATTAAGGGCACATGTTGTGCACAATAAATGTGTAATGATGGTTTATTGCTGAACGGTTAGAACACCACACCTTATTTTAACCTATGTTTGATTTCATTCTTAATGTTTTGATCATAACAAATAAGATTAGTATTGTTTCTAACAATTGATTTTGAATTATGATAGTTCAATATTAAAATCAATCAAGTATTGCCAAAATCAACATATAAATCGGACTCAAAATGAAGATCAAAGTGGAAATTAAGCATTCAAGTCAAATTATTCGAGACGAGAGCTTAAAAGACAATCGTCAAGAAAAAGAAATATCAAGAGCATCAGAAACATCATCAAAGAAAGAAAAAGACGAGAAGTATAAGAGGCAAACTTTGAAGCAAGATAAAAAGCAAGACTTCTTAGTTCAAATATAAAGATACTAATACTTTGATATTTAGTTGACAAAAATAAAAAAAATTGCTTTATGCACGAAAAGATTATTTTACAAAAACACATGCATAAGAAATTATTTTCAAAGGTTTTCAACTAGATATTTAAAACTTTTGTTACAATGTTACTTTCTCCTTCAAAATCCTAAATAAAAAAATGTCAAAGTCAACCGGACGTCTGGTTCGCCAACGGTCATTTTTTTAACCGTTTTGATTTCTAATGCACAATAGCTAGTTTAGTTGTCCGGTTCAGTGGCGAACGTCTGGTAGGGTCGTCTGGTTGGGCATAAACTTTGGGCATTTTGCCTGCTATAAATACAACTTCACTATGCATTCTTAAACAATTAGAAGAGAGCTTTCTTGTGAAAAATATTTATAAAATATCTTCTTTGAACTTACATTTTTACATTCATTTTATTTACTTTTTCATAACAAAGACTTTGATTGTTGAATAAAACTTCTTGAAACATTTCTCTCATCAAAGTTTTTCATTTCTCTTTGTACTTAACTTATTTATATCAATATTAAAATATATTTTTGAAAAAAAAAAAAAAAATCTTTGCATTTACATTGCATAAACTTTTCTACTTCTTTATGTTAAAAACTTTGATTGATTGAATCAAAATTATAAAATCATCATATTCATCAAATTTTCTCATTTCTCTCTTATTACTTAATTTATTAAAATTATTCATTAAAAGAGAGATATATTTTGAGAAGATTTTTTTGAATCTATATTGCATTTGTTTCTTTTTCATCTTCTCATTGAAACACTTTGATTGATTGAATCTAAATTTTACACCTGAGCTATCATTTACTACTATTCATTGAAGTGTTAGCCTCACTTAGTACTTAACTTGTTTGTATTATTTATCAAGAGAGGAATTTCATTGTTAAATCACTTTGATAAAGTGTGGGTTATGTTGAAGTCCTTTAAAGATCAACATTGTATGAGGATCGGTACTCCTTGTTGTAAGTCACCTTGTGGGTCATATTGAAGTCCCGTGAAAGTTCAATAGTGGGTTGTGTTGAGGTCCCGTAAAGCTCAATAATAGTATAAGGATCAATGCACCTTGTTTGTCAGTCATCGAAATCGTTGGAAATGGTTGGATTGTACCATAAGTCAATCAACATAGTGAAAAAGTCTTGCTCGTGCTGGAGAGCTTNCCGTAAAGCTCAATAATAGTATAAGGATCAATGCACCTTGTTTGTCAGTCATCGAAATCGTTGGAAATGGTTGGATTGTACCATAAGTCAATCAACATAGTGAAAAAGTCTTGCTCGTGCTGGAGAGCTTGGTAATGAAGGACGTAGATTATTGCTTTGGATCGAACCTCCACAATTATATCGTTTGCATCATCTCTCCCTTTTACTTATCGCTTTTATATTTGTGCTTATTATTTGAATTAATTTATTTAGTCTTTACTTGCTTGAATTTAGATTAATTCTTGGAAAAAGTTCTTAAAACAAATTCACCCACATCTTCGTTAGCCATTCTTGGGCCATCAATTGATATCAGAGCAAGGTGCTCATTTTGAAATTAAGATTCTACAATGTTGAGCAATGGCTAACCATATTTTTCCAAATCTTGAGGGGCATTCTACAAATCATCCACATTTCTTTGATGGTACTCATTATAACTATTGGAAGGCTAGAATGACGACATTTATTCAATCAATAGATTTATAATATTGGGAAGTTATTGAATTTGGTCCCTGTGTGCTTAAAAGGTTATTAAAGAGAATGATAAACCGGATCAAATCATTTATAAACCTAGAGACGAATATAATGAAGTAGATATGCAAAAAGTATCTTTAAATACTAAAGCCAAAAATATACTTTATGCTTTAGATAGAAATAAAATTAATCATATTAGTACATGTGATTCAGCTGGTGATATTTGGCATGCATTAGAAATTACTCATGTTGAAACTAGCAAAGTGAAAGAAACTAAGATAAATCTCTTAGTTAAAGATTATGAAAAAAAATTTATGAAAGAAAATGAACCGATTGTTAACATGATCGCTTGTTTTATCGATATTGTTAATGGCCTCAAAGGCCTTAATCGAAAATTCACTTATGGTTAACTTGTGAGTAAAGTTCCTAGGTCTTTCTCAGAAAATTGGAACTTGTTGAGAATTTTGATAGGAAACACCAAAGATATCAACACATATCGATTGGAAGAGTTATATGGAATATTGATGACATGTGAGCTAAATCGCACCGAGACAAAAGAAAAGACGATGAAAAGCAAAGAAGAGGAAATATGCCAAATTGCTTTAAAATCCATAATTGATGAAGGCACTTCAAGCGAAAATTTGAATGATGATGAACTTGAAGATCTAATTCTTCTTGTTAAGAAATGGAAATATTTATGCAACAATCGTCGATTCCAAAAGAAAGAAGAAAATGGCAATGAAAAGAATAGATACATCAAAAAGAAAGTGTTCCAAACAACATGGGATGAAAGTGACGATGATATTCAAGAAGAAAATGAAATTCAAGAGGAAATTGCCAACATGTGCTTCACGACTATTGAAAATGAGGTAAATTCAATTGAAAATTGTTCATATGATAAATTATCTATCTCTTATGATAAAATTCTTGAAGAATTTGAAAAACTTACGTTAAATCATTCCATCCTTAAAAAGAAGAATTCTTTATTGGAACGTAAGATAAAGAAACTTTTGAAAACTAAAAATGATTGTGAGAAAGGAAAAGCGGATTACGATTCTTTAATTAAGGAGAATTTCTCTTTACAAGAAATTTTTTTAGATTTGACTCAAATTGTTCACAAATTTACTCAAGTCAAGAAAAAATTTGACTTATTGCTAGGTGAACAAAAATATGTTTTGGATAAAGTAGGAATTGGATACAAACCCTTTTTAAAACAAAAGTCTCTTGAAAATTTCTTTGTTAAAGCCTCTACTTCCCTTTTTCAACGTCACATGTAATTTTTGTAATAAAATTGGACAAGTAGCTTTTTATTGTTCTATCAAGAAGAGATTACATTTTGAATACAATTACAAGTGGATATAAAAGTCCACTAACACTAATTACCAAGGACCCAAGGTTGTATGGGTACCAAAGACAAAAAAAATTGAATTATTTTTTGTAGGTACCAAAGAAAATAAGAAGCAAAGGACTTTGAATGGTGCATGCTCAAAGTACATGATCGAAAATCAAGATTTATTGTCAAATTTCAAAATAAAGGATGGTGGTCATGATACTTTTGGAGATAATGCTAAAGGAAAAATCATTGACATTGAAATTATTGGTAATTATTCGTCTCCATTTATTGATAATATTCCCTTAGTAGATAACCTTACTTAGTTTTAATCAATTGTGTGATTAAAGTTATCATATCAATTTGATTCTTCCAAGTGCCTTATTGAGGATGCCTAAGTAAGGATATTTATGTCAAAAACACTAAGTTTGAATATGGAGAAAAATAGTTATCAAATTGAAAATATAATACTTGGTTATGGCATAGAAGATTAGGTCATGTTAGCATAGATTTACTTTCAAAATTTAAAGAAATTGTTTTTTTTAAAGGTTTGCCAAATTTGAAATTTGAGAAAGACAACATTTGTGATGCATGAAAAACAAGTAAATAGTTCTTTCAAATTAAAGAAACATTCTTTAACTTCTCCACGCGAATGTTTTTGGACCACAACCTTAAATGGTAAACAATATGATTTCGTCATTATTGATGACTTGTCTAGATTTACTTGAGTCCAATTTTTGAACCTAAAAGATGAAGTTTTAAATGCATGTTCAACATAAAAAAGGATACGCTATTACTACGTGATCATGGTGGAGAACTTAAAAATATTACATGTAATGATTTTTTGCAAACATTTATGCCTATGATCATAATTTTTCGGCTACTAAAACTTCTCAATAAAATGGTGTAGTAGAAAACAAGAATCACACATTGCAATAAATGGCTAGGACCATGCTAAATGAAAATAGCATGACAAAATATTTTGGGCCGAAGCCATAACACCGCCTGCTATGTTGTAAATGGAGTTTTAGTTAGTCGAAAGAAAACTAAAATCTCCTATGAGTTTTGAAAAAATAGAATTCTAAATATCTTCTATTTCAAAGTTGTTTGTTGTAAATGTTTTATTTGGGAAAATTTGATTTGGAAGCCGATAATGGAATCTTTATAGGTTACTCATCAACTAGCAAAACTAATAGTCTTTAACAAGATAATCCTATTCGTTGAAGAATCTATGTATGTTACATTTGATGAAACTAATCATCTTGATCAAGAGAAAGGTATTGATAATGATATAGGTTTCGAGATTCCTTTTCAGCAAATAAAATTCAAAATCACAACAAGGAAGATCCTAAAGATGTTGAAGATCAACATGAAAAAGAAGCAAATTTGCAACTAGATGAAGAAGAACCTCTAAAGTATAAAGTTGTCAATCTCTTCCTAACTAATGAAGTCAAACAAAGCATCATGAACATGCTCAATAAGTTTGAAATGAAAGAGTTAAAATCAATGAACGCTCCATATGCTCATCAATTAGTATGTGATTATGTTCTATATTTCAACCTAATACTCAAGAATCACACTTTAGTGCCATAAAACAAATTTTAGATATCTTATTGGCATTAAGATATTATGTCTATGGTATTCTAAAGGCATTCAAAAGTGGGATATTGTATTAGAATTTGTGAATAAGGAAAATCAATGGGTCGATATTTTCATTAAACCTCTAACACTTAATAGATTTTCATATATTTAAAGAAGTTTGGGAATTATCAATAAATTTGAAGTACGTGACTAAATTGAATTCATACTAAATGTTCTCATATGATTCTATGTGCATAATTGGTTGGGATTATATAAATTTTACCCAAATAAGTATTCTTTTGTCATTTCATCACTCATGCTTTGTTTATTATTATACTATAAATGTGATCATTATCCTCTTATTTAAAATTGTATATATTTGGCATCTTGTTCTTAATTGAGGGAGAATATGTTATTATCTTCTATGGTTCATTTATTATTTTTATCTTATATGCCATTCTCTTCCTCTCATATGTACTATCATTTTGCTTATGCTAAATGGATTGAGTAAGATAGATTTGAAAAGCATTAAAAAGGAGAAATCTTTTATTGTTCCCTATGTCTTTTGATCTTAAATGCTATGCCTTTTTGCTTATGCCAAAAGGGGGAAGAATATGAAGTGAGATGATTATGCATGCTTTGATTTGAAAATATAATTTGCTTTAAAATGTCTAGTTGTTGATTTGTAAGGGAAAGAGGGAATATTATATGAAAAAGGAAAAGAGGGAAAATCATTTATATGCTTTGAATATATGGTTATTGATTTGTAAAAGATAGGGGGAATATATGAATTACATGCAAAATTTATAATGTATATTTCTTTATTAATATGGTATCAATTGTTCAATCGTAACTTGCAAATCATCTTGTTTGTCATAATAAAAAAGAGAGAAATTGTTGACCTATGGTTGATTCATCCTTAATGTTTTGATCATAACAGACAAGATTAATATTGTTTCTAACACTTAATTTTCAAGCATTGCCAAACTCAATGCATCATAAATCAGACTCTAAATGAAGATCAAAGTGATTTCTAACAATTTATTTTGAGTGATGATATTCAATAATAAAAATCAATCAAGCATAGCCAAAATCAACATGTAAATCGGACTCAGAACAAAGATTAAAGTGGAAGTTAAGCATTCAAGTCAAATTATTTGAGATGAGAGCTTAAAAGACAAACGTCAAGAAAAAGCAAGATCAAGAACATCAGAAACATCATCAAAGAAAGATCAAAACGAGAAGTCTAAGAGGCAAACTTTGAAGCAAGGTAAAAAATAAATAATAAAAATAATAAAAAAAAAATAGACTTCTTAGTTCAAATATAAAGGTACTAATATTTTGATATTTAGTAATAAATGATAAAAGCTCAAATAAAGCTCAAAAATCGTTTTATGCATGAAAAGATTATTTTAAGAAAACATATGCATATTTTTCAAAGGTTTTCAACTTGATATTTTAAACTTTTTTTTTTTTTTGCAATGTTATTTACTCCTTCTAAAGCCTAAATCTTTTTTTTTTTTTAAGTCAAAGTCAACCGGACGCCGTTTGACCAGGTAGACGTCCGGTTCACCAACAATCATTTTTTTAACCGTTCTAATTTCTAACGCACAACGGCTAGTTTAGTCGTCCGGTTTAGTGGCGAACGTCCGGTAGGGTCCGGTTGGGCATAAACTTTGGGCATTTTGCCTGCTATAAATACAACTTCACTATGCATTTATAAACAACTGGAAGAGAGCTTTTTTTTGTAAAATATCTTCTTTGAACTTATATTTTTATATTCATTTCATTATTTCTTCATAATAAAAACTTTGATTGTTGAATCAAACTTCTTGAATGACTTTTCTCATCAAAGTTTTTCATTTCTCTCTGTGCTTATCTTATTTCTATCAATATTAAAAGAAAGATATATTTTTGAAGAAGATTTTGTATTTACATTGCATAAACTTTTCTACTTTTTCATATTGAAAACTTTGATTGATTGAATTAAACTTGTAAAATCGTCATATTCATCGAAGTTTATCATTTCTCTCTTAGTACTTAATTTATTATAATTATTCATTAAAAGATAGATATATTTTGAGAAGATTTTTTTGAACCTACATTGCATTTATTTCTTCTTCATCTCTCCCTTTGAAACACTTTGATTGATTGAATCTAAATTTTGATTACCATATTCATCAAAGTTTTTCATCTAACACCCGAGCTATCATTTATTACTATTCATTGAAGTGTTAGCCTTTTTTGGTACTTAACTTTTTTATTATTTATAAATAGAGGAATTCTATTGCAAAATCACTTTGATAAAGCGTGTGTCGTGTTGAAGTCCCTTAAAGATCAGCATTGTATGAGGATCGGTGCTCCCAAGTCACCATATGGGTCATATTGATGTCCCGTGAAAGCTCAATAGTGGGTTGTGTTGAGGTCCCGTAAAGCTCAACATCGTATAAGAATTGGTGCTCCTTGTTTGTAAGTCACCAGAAGTATTGTAAAGGGTTGGATTGCATCATAAATCAATCAACATAGTGAAAAAGCCTTGCTCGTGCAGGAGAGCTTGGTAACGGAGGACGTAGATCATTACTTTGGATTGAACCTCCATGAATATATCGTTTGCATCATATCTTCCTTTTACTTATGACTTTCATATTTGTGCTTATTATTTGAATTAATCTATTTAATCTTTATTTAGATTAATTCTTCGAAAAAGTTTTTAAAACCAATTCACCCCCTTCTTCGTTAGCCATTCTTGGGCCATAATCTTACAGATGCATGTGGTATACAAACACATCTAGAGCCTTAATTCAAATTTGAGCGGGTGTTTTTTGGGCTTCAATGGTTTGGATGGAAAGATGCACTTGGACGTTCCAAATTTGAGGCATGATGACCGAACGGCTAAGGTTCAATCTAGTTGCCTATAAAAGAATATAGTTGGTTACCTCGGAAGCTTTCACTTTGCAAATTATTAGAAATCTTTAGCAACCAACAACATCCTTGCACAAGTTATGATGATTTCAATCACTTTTTACGAATTGCCATTTATTTTCGGCAATTGATCCTCATATCCAGCCATTTTATCCTTTCTCCATAAGTGTGATTATAGATAGAGTCTCATATTCTTCTACTTTTCGTTCTTTTCAAACATTTTCCTGCAAATACATTGCTTCTTAGTCTAGAAATACCATTTATATGAAACCTTTTAAAGCGACTGATCTAGGTTGTATAGCTGCTAAGATATGGTTATTCACCCCGATCTCTATAGAGAGAATTGTGGAGGCCATGGGGGCCTCATAGTGCCTAGATGATGCAGGAGTGGCATGTAGACTACAGTACTAGGTGGGGACATCTCTTTGGCTGACCTGAGTAAAGGAGTTCGAATTAGTTATATATCAAGATAGGTTTAAGATCCCTAAGACCATAGAAATGGTAATTTCAACCTTTGACGAGCGATTATGTTTCCTTAGGTAAGGGTGTGTCACAATCAATAAGGTGAGTCTATGTGGAGGACTTAGATTACCTCTATATCATTTTTTTAGGGTATGTTTGGGTCAGATTAAAATCTGATTTTAATCTAATTCAAAATCAAATAATCAATATCAACCACATCTTTCATAGATCCCACATCTTTTCAACCACACATTTCAAAAACTTCTATCACAATCTTTTTAAAAATCTGATTTTAATCAACACCAAACACCCTCTTAGATACATCCTTAGGCAATATAAACAGTCCCTACCCAAGTCCTTCCTAATGCATAGAGTCAATTGTTAGGGGACTTCCATATCTAGGAGGCGACCATTGGTTAGGATATGCCTCCCCATGTCTTTTAGATGTTATTTCAACCTAGAGCTTTGAGTAGGAGTGGAGGATTTTAAAGAGTGGTAATGTATAAACCCCTGGGGCTTGCATACGTCCTTCATTTGGGGCACTCCCACTTCCATCAAGAACTTGAAGTCCTCATAGTTTTGGATCAGGAGATGGTGGCTAGTAGTGAAGGACGATGCAGTTCTAGAAATCACAATCCCAACTTAATATCATGAGTATAATGAGTTTTGCTTTACGAATTCGCCCTTATATTTCTTTTGCAACAATATTCTTTTTATTAACTTCGTTTTTGTGCAGGTGCAATCAATAGGGTCGAACTAGAGCCGACAAAATGGGGCATTGTAAGAGCTATTTACAACTTGCCCATTAAGTAGATGTACTATAGATACGTGATCTCATACTGCCAATTGTCCATTAAGCATTAGCTTGTAACCCACTTTTATAAAAAAAATTAACAGAATTTCCCCTATAATATGGACTAAAACCCACCCGAATTATATAATCAATTACCTTGAACTGCACATATTACTTAAAACATGATACACCAGCCACTCAAACTCAAATTACTCCAAATATAATACTGGTAAATCAACATTTACAATTATTTATCATCAAAGTCTCCAATTATATTCAAAATTACCCAATAGGCAGCGAGCCAAGTATTTGGATACACAATTCAATTTCTCTGATAAAACATACGGGTATCCCAAAAGAAATACGAGATGAATAGACTAACATGAGTCATGCAGCTAATGTCAATGCGTAGCTTAATTCGATGGATCAACAGTCTCCAATGCTGCTCAACTCAGCTACTATCTGATAAGGAAAAATGGAATAAAATATATGAGTTTGTAACTCAGTGAGTGGCTATTTTAAAAATAAGTACAGTTCCTTCCATCTATGCATGTTTTTTGAAA
>CAIGRS010065244.1:0-11222 GCA_903798395.1 Fraxinus floribunda | reverse complement strand
TCGGAGGATTACAGAACAAAAAGAGGAGATAAAACAGATTACAGCAGAAGATAAGAAAAGCAGGACTCTCTCTTTTCTCCAGTTCGATTATGGCGCTTTGTTCTGCACAGACAACTGCATCGTGTTCATCTTCTTCATCAACATTATATTCTCTCTCTAGTTTTCAATCACTGAACCCATCGAATCCAATTCTCTTTTCCAATTCTTTGAGGCCAAAATCACATTTTTTACTGAGAAATAGGAGTGGTTACCGCAAATTGAGTGTAACTGCAACTGCCACAGTTGATTCTGGAAATGGAGCTGTTGTCATGGTATCTGAAAAGCAGGAGAAGAGTGAGAGCAGCTCCAGCAATCCCTATGGCAGGCAGTTTTTCCCTTTAGCTGCTGTTGTTGGCCAGGTTTCTCTATCTCTGCAAATTTAGTGAATGTATATGTAAATTTGTAGTTTGTAAAGAAGAATTGCTAATAATTACTGGGTTTAATTTTATTTATTTACCTGATTCATTATAGA
The DNA here is from genome assembly GCA_903798395.1 of Fraxinus floribunda. Classification (NCBI taxonomy): domain Eukaryota; kingdom Viridiplantae; phylum Streptophyta; class Magnoliopsida; order Lamiales; family Oleaceae; genus Fraxinus; species Fraxinus floribunda. Next base: position 10,711 of record CAIGRS010065244.1, on the reverse strand, counting down.
GGAGCAACGACCAGTGAAAATTGTCTTGATTTGTTTCCTTTTCAGAGCCAATGTATTGTTCTCCACTTGAGTGATTATAACAAAAAACAGTGTTAAAAAAGCGTAAAATAATGTTTTCTTTTTTTAAATTAATCTAAAAATATTCAATAATTAAAATAATACTTACTAAATATATAAAATTATAAAATGCTATATTGAAGAGAGAGAGAGAGTGAGAGTAAAAACGCACTTAGGTGGGAAAAAAAATATAAAAAGCAAAAAAAATAAAAAATAAAATTAATAATAATACTAAAAGAGACAGGGCATTTTGCACCCAGTTTGCCCCTAAGCGCCACTTTTTAGAACACTCGTAAAAAATCAACTGGATAGGCAACATGAAGCACTCAAAATTTGGGTTTTTTCATCTTAACATATAGGGTAAAAAATACTCTTGGTGGCCCAACTTTGAGCAAAGTGTTGTTTTGGTCATGCAACTGTATGAATTTTGTTTCAAATTGGTCGTTACTGTTGCAACGTTGATTCATTCAGGTCACCAGCTTAGTCTTTGTTAGTTGAACTAATGGAAAACCTTAAGTAAATCATGGCATGGCAGTTGTGGCAAGATTTTGCCATTACAGTGTAGCAAGAAAAACATTGTTGGTCACCCAACTTTAAGTAGTGTCATTTTGGGCACTTGATCATGGCATGGCTAATAGGGCATGTTTTTGCCATTGAAGGGCAATGTTGGTACTCCAAGTTATTTATCATCACTGTCGATATTTTTTAAGTCTTGATGTAAAGTTATTACAGTAAACTAAGTACTTTTTATCTGTTCTTTCTTATGTCAATATGGGTTTTCTATACAGGATGCTATTAAGACAGCTCTTTTACTTGGGGCAATAGACCGTGAGATAGGTGGAATTGCAATCTCTGGAAAGCGAGGAACAGCGAAAACAGTAATGGCACGTGGCTTACATGCAATTCTGCCACCGATTGAAGTTGTTGTTGGTTCAGTTTCGAATGCTGATCCAGCCTGCCCTGAAGAGTAAGGGTACTGAACTGAGATACACACACACACCCCCGCACCCAAAAATAGCATAACATATAATTGTTCACATTATTAAGCGTAAAAAATCTTTGTTGAACTCAATTTAGAGGTAATTCCTCTTCATGCTTCATAGATATTTCAGAATCCTTGTAACTGTTCCATCATCTGAATTCGGTAGACTGAGTGTGCAACTTTGAGTTCTTTTCTGAGCTTCGCCAGAAAGGTAGAAAATTTGAAAAACTGAGAGATGTAATGAAGAATTGCCATTGGGACATTTGCAAGTTTTCGAATTTTACATATACTTGGAAAGTGTTAACTGGAAGCAAAACTTTCAAATGGCAATGGGAATGTGAGGGAAAGAATAAAGGACCTTGATGGTGAACATGGACTGGTTCAGTTTATCATCTTGATGGATGCACTTAAGAGGCCGAATCAAATAGAAACTAGAAACCTGAAGCTTTGATTGATTACCATGACTTTTCATATTAATATTTTATCTGAAGCCACCGTAAACACTATATATATTTCTTTATCTTTGATAAAAGGACAGAATGGTAGCTCCTTTAGTCTAATATTCTGAGTTGTTTATATGTTAGTCTCTACTCTTTCATTCAATACTCTAGTGGTTGAATATATCTTATGTAGTAGTGAAAATGGACATGATTCTGGTTAAGGATAATGTGGAACAAGTTTTAAAATTAGGAGACCTAGGAAACATGGTTGCAGCCATAAACTAGATTGAGGCCTTCTTTGTCACCCATTTTATTTGTGGTGTGCATGGATGCCTTAAAGAAAGAGTGATATTTCTGAGAATAAGTGTAATACTTGTGTGTGTTTGAGTGACTAAGTAACAGTGGTCCAAAATCAACTTGGTATCTTGATTTACATACCAGGGTCCATTGCCTTAGTGAACAGCTCCATTAACAGGACCTTAATGTACAACTGGAGTCAAAGAATACTACTTTCAGTTGTATCCTGTTTTATAATTGAGCTTTGTGCATTCATTTTTATGATTTCATCTTCGCAATGCATCACTAGACGCTAGATGCTAAATGTGTTGTTTTCTTTCTTCATACTTCAAGCTATCTTGTTCGTTTCTCACTTTCATATAGTAAATATTTAATAATGGTTGAAGGTGGGAAGATGGGCTTGCCGACAGAGTTGAGTATGACTCTGCTGGAAATGTTAAGACCCAAATAGTCAGATCGCCTTTTATTCAGGTAGTTTTGGCCAAAGAAATTTTCTACATTAAATTTTCTTTTCTTTGTTAATCCCAAAGGCACTTGTGCTGCAGATTCCACTCGGTGTCACAGAAGATAGATTAATAGGATCTGTTGATGTTGAGGAATCTGTAAAATCTGGAACAACTGTTTTCCTGCCAGGGCTTCTCGCAGAAGCTCATAGAGGGGTTTTATATGTCGATGAGATTAATCTTTTGGATGAGGGTATCAGTAACTTGCTCCTTAACGTCTTGACAGAGGGAGTCAATATTGTAGAAAGGGAGGGGATCAGCTTTCGGCACCCATGCAAGCCACTTTTAATTGCTACATATAATCCTGAAGAGGGTTCTGTGCGCGAACATCTACTGGATCGCGTAGCAATAAATTTAAGGTAAGACTAGCGATCAGCTTCTAAGCATGTATTTTTTATTGTCCCTCAATACGCAAATGCTTACTATTAGCCATTAGGTTCTTTGATGAACTAATTAATTACATAGCTCTTTTAAATACATCATATACATACTGCGGGCACCTGGTACCTTGATTGGATGCTTGACATGCTCGACACTTTGCAGTATTTTGAAAATTTTGATTATTTTAAATATTTGCAATATTACAGTGCAAGTAATCTTGACATGTGAGTTTCAGAATGATGTTTACTTTCAAAGTGTCCATTTGGAGCCAGTATAACATGAAATCAATTATCCATAAAAAATAAAGGTACAAATTAAATATGAATTGAAAACTATATGGTATGTAAGGGAGTCAATAAAGCCAGATCCAAACTGTGGCATCAACTACATGATCTCTTCTCTAATGTTGAATCTGTTTTTTGTGTTTGACTAAGTGAATTTGATTTGACACATGAATACATATCTACACCTTGCACTGGCGCCTGACTATGCACCAACAGTGGCATGATTGGTAGTCTTTCCAATCCCTACACTAACATAGCTTCATTTCCAATAAAATTGAAGTTGACACAGACTTTCAATTCTGAGTAAAGGAATTCACGTTTTCAATTATACGACTTCCTTGATTTTACATTTAATTCTTATTCATTTCCTTTTCTTTTCATTTGTAATTCTATTTCCTATGGTGACACCATTTTTCTTCAGTGCAGATCTTCCAATGAGTTTTGAAGATCGTGTTGCAGCTGTTGAAATCGCGACACGGTTTCAAGAAGGAAGTAGTAGTGTTATTAAAATGGTAGAGGAAGAAATGGACTACGCGAAAACTCAGGTAACTTTGGTATAGTGACATGTGAAGCGGCAGTTATTTGGCTATCATACTGGATGCTATAAAATGTTTAGCAGTGAGATTCTACAGAAGTCACTGAAGTTCAAATTCCATTATCTCTACATTGTAAAACTAGGAAGTTTGTGGCTTTCATTTGGGATCAAAACAGAGGGAAAATCATATCAGATGGACTGGGTAATCGGGTCTACATCATAGTCTTGCAATCTCTTACTCTTTGTTGTGACTATCATATATCACCATTACAAAGTGCTTTCTAATACCAATATTCTCTGTTTCACAAGTAAATGTCCAGCATGCAAAGTTCACTTCTCATACCTTACATGGTACAACTTGTTTAGGTTCAATATAAACAATGAAACAACACAAAGTAAACTGAAGAAAATGAAAGTTTCTCTAGTTTTTATTTGCTCTCTCCTCCTCTTAGAAAGCTTATAACGTGATCTTAATGATGCGCCAGTTTTAGCCTATTTATAATTTCACAATAACTATAAGTGGATAAAATTAAGCTGAACGACACTGACACTGGCATCTCAAATACTTTCTTATGAAAGTTCCAAGAGTATCTATATTGTGCTAATATATTATGAAATTGGCTCTAATGTTTTGAGGGGATATTATTTATTTTACTTTTTGCTGTCTTTTAGCTGAAACTGCACGTGAATAACTCACTTTGGTGCTTGATTTGTTTGACTACAATGTAATTCATTTCCCTAATGGAAGATATTATGTTTGTTGTTACGTACTGAAATAACAATGGTTTTTTAGTTTATTTCCTGTAGATAATTTTGGCAAGGGAATATCTGAAGGATGTAAGTATCAGCAGAGAGCAACTAAAATACCTTGTTATGGAAGCCCTTCGAGGTGGTTGCCAGGTTCTTAATCTGAAACTCTCCCCGATTTCTATTAAAATGAGCTTCAGTTTGATTGATGTTTATGTAGCAGATTATGTATGAAATTGAGTGAAAAAAATCACACTTTCCAGTTCTTGAGAGACTCCTCGCCATTATTTTCCTGTGTATCCCACTTCTTTTTTTTTTTTTTTTAGCAGGGGTTTGGAGAAAATGTGTCTGACATGTTTTTGATGTCATAAATGGAGTTGAAAATAAATCGAAACACTGTTTTTTCTTTTTCTTATATGCAAAATTTTGGTATATGGATGAACTAAGAAATTCATGTAGTAGATTTTCACCTGTCTATTTCGTTATGAGGGTCATCTGATGACTGAAGCCACCTAAGCATATTTAAGCTACACTAGGCAATCCATAAAGAAGGGATACAGCAGCGTCCCAGTTCTTTATGATACCTTATTTCACATCAAATATATAACAGAAAAAAGTTCTAGGAATTTGAATTTGATGAATTAGAGTATTCTGAAGGCTTTTATATTTTTGAACTCCTATATAATTTGAAGAGCTGTTTTGAAATCTCAGGGGCACCGAGCTGAATTATATGCTGCACGCGTTGCCAAATGTTTAGCTTCAATTGAGGGACGTGATAAAGTCAATGTGGATGACCTGAAGAAAGCTGTTAAGTACCGTATTGCGTGTACTCCTGACTTATTGCTTTAGATTTTCTAGCTGTAGTGAAGCTATTCCACGAGGATCTGCATAAACCAATGTATCTTATTTCATATTGCAACTTTAGCATGTGTTAAATATTCCATTGATAGTTCACCGTAGTCAGTAGTGGGCTTCCAATAATTTTGGATATGGGAAGTATTAAAGAAATCCAGATTTTAGAAGACATGCTGTCTATTTCCAACAAAATAACCATTTACGTAATGTGAATAAAAAAAAAGTCAGCAAATAACTAGTTACACAATGTAAATAAAATATTGAGCCTAATCCAACTTTAGAATATGTCATGACGCAGAATAGTAGATGGGGATTTATTTGCTCAAATCCACCAGTGATGAAAAAGTCCTGCTGCGACTAGATAGTTGTTTCTCTATCTTCAAGGTAACAAAATTCTTGTTTAGGATAGCAAACTTATTGGACCCTTCTAAGTTTATTAATAAATATAGGAGGTTGTGGTTGAAACTGGAATCATAATGTTTTTGAGGTGCGTCATAAATTAGAAGATCAAGGTTTTAGACGAACTTTGGTTGCCTTGAAGTCATGCACTGAAGACAGCTTAAGACCACATATAGATTTAAGGATGATTTAAGCGACTGCTAAAGTGTTAATGTATATTAAATTTTCTGATAATTTTGATGTTCTAGTTCTCTAGAATGTATAAGTTACTGTTTCTTAATATGTTTAAAGCCAATGAAGACCTGGAAAAGAGTCAATAAGATAATATATGTAGTTCTCTGGAACCCAAGCACTGTCTCTGAGACAATATGACATGCATCGATTTAATATTAGGCTTCATTTCCAAGTTGTATCTAGTTTGGACTGGTTTTGATGATGTCCTGATAACGCACTTAAACAGGTAGAGTTGGTCATCCTTCCGCGCTCCATCATTAATGAAAGCCCACCTGACCAGCAAAACCAGCAGCCACCTCCACCTCCTCCTCCCCAAAATCAAGATTCTGCAGAAGAACAGAACGAGGAAGAAGATAAAAATGAAGAGGTTCATTTGCTTGTTCTCAACTCCATGTTGTTTTAAAAGGCTGTCTTACTTGTAAATGCTTTTTCTACTAAATATATGTTACTTTCCGACTCTTAGCTTAGTTTTCCTAATGCAAAATATTTAAATTATCAAAAAATGAAATCCTATTTTAAGAGGATTTTTTTTCCCCAAAATTTGCACCCTTTATGGACGTTCGTTCACCTGATAGCAGGATGATAACAATGAAGAGAATGAGCAGCAACAGGAACAGATACCTGAAGAGTTCATCTTTGATGCTGAAGGGGGTCTGGTGGATGAGAAACTTCTCTTCTTTGCACAACAGGCACAACGACGCAAAGGAAAAGCTGGGAGAGCAAAGAACGTTATATTTTCTGAGGATAGAGGACGATATATTAAACCGATGCTTCCGAAGGTTGCATCCCTAATTTATTGCATCTTCCCTCTAGCTACTAAGTATATCTGCTCACTCACTATCGTCAAACCTATTTCCTTTACCTTTTTTTTTTTTTGGCCTTTTCGTGTCTTTGCTTATATGAAAGTTAGCCTCGTTCTAAAGGCATCCTTTTTCATTTCAACTTCTCTTTGGTTATAATCAGGGTCCTGTAAAGAGATTGGCTGTTGATGCAACTCTGAGAGCAGCTGCACCATATCAAAAGTTAAGAAGGGAGAGGGATATTCAAAAGACTAGAAAAGTGTTTGTCGAAAAAACAGACATGAGAGCAAAAAGAATGGCTCGAAAGGCAGGAGCTCTGGTATAGTATTTATATTCACATTCACATTTTTTATTTTTTAATTCACCTCTAAATTCTCTTCTCCCAAATCCCCTAGAATCTTTCTTGATATCTCCATCATTTTCTTGCTTCTAAATCTGTTTGCATAATTGTCATGGAAGAGTTCGTTAAAATTTCAATAGATAAATACCCAAATATTAATTATCCCAAAGAAAATAGAAAGAATTAATCATGAGGTATTCAGAATCTGTAGTGTTTCTATATGCTGGTCACTACCAGACTCTTCCGTTACGTGACAGTGAGACCAGTTCGATACAAGTGTTTGTAATTGGGAACAACTACAAAATACTGATGTTGATGCAACTCGAAGATGAGCTATGAATCAATGACCAAAAATTGTGGTTTATGATTTAAATTTTTTGTACTAATAGTATATTCTTTGATACTCAGTGGGATGTGAATTTAATGGTTGATAAAGGAGATCAGTTTTTAGTCTGACACAGTTAATTTTCACCAACTCCAATTCATGACAGGTTATATTTGTGGTCGATGCTAGTGGGAGCATGGCATTGAACAGAATGCAAAATGCGAAGGGCGCAGCACTTAAATTACTTGCTGAGAGTTATACAAGCAGAGATCAGGTGCAGTTTCAATGAGTTTCTGTCATTTCAAATTTGGCTACTAAAGAGTCTTATCTGTTCACCTGTCTCTTGATTTTTTAACCTTTACAATAACCAGTCTGGGGATAATAGACCAACAATCTTGGATTTTGATGAAGAATGATTAGACTCTTGTAGAAAGCAAAAAACAATTGTCTCACAACAGATTACTTTATGACACAAAATCGGTGCTAAGACTTTTGGATGCTGTATCTTGCTTGGTTAATAGTTTACAGATGTCAAAATTGAATAGCTTGTTCACTTTTTGTGCCACACTGGATGGATGGTATATGTTTTTCTCTATGTTTGCTATTGATAGGATCAGATACAATAATCCTATCCAATATGCAGGGGTGGAACCGGATAGAGTAAAAACACTTCCACTATCTATTCAATCCCATTTACCAAATGTGGGATATATGTTTTACAACCTGGAGACCATCACATGTCAGTTTCTAGTGTGGGAATTGGGCTATTTAATCATAGGTCTAGGAAAATCCCAAAAAACACTGCTCTTCTGTGTAGCGATGAGAGATAATCACTGTTAAAGACCAAAGGAGAACTACCATTCATGCGACTATGCAATGGATAAAAAATAAATAATAGTTTCGAGTAGATGGAAAATTTAGAACTCATGGTTTATGCACATTGCTTAGCGTTGGACCGGGGATTTATTTCATTTTGTAAGCACCCAACCTTTAATCCTCAATGATACTTATTTCAATTGTCCAGAGCTTATCCAAATCTGAAATTCATCGAACTTCTACATTTTGGATACATGGAATTCACAAAACAATGATGTTTTTCTTCTTTTCTTTTCTTCGTAATACTGCAAAATCTAATATAACCTATGCAAATTGGCTTACAATATTGTTTAGAAAAGTTGAACATGATACAAACTAAGGTACTGTTAAGTTGGTTTCCCAGAACCTGTTTTCTCATTTCCTGAAATCTTGAGGGAATTGAAAACCTGGGTTAAAGTTTGATTAATGTTATTATCCCCCCTTTGATCCCTTGGTTTGATGGAGTTCCTATCAACATTCGACGTTCTTAGAAGTTGTTTGTTCTTATGATCTATGAAAATTGCCTCAGAGAATGAACAAGATGCACTCTCCCTGCATCCCCTCTAACAAGTAAATGTTAAGTAGATAGGAAAAATGAACTTATTTTTCTTATTCTCATTGATGATTTCTTAATAGGTTGCTATCATTCCCTTCCGAGGAGATGCTGCAGAAGTTCTCTTGCCTCCTTCCAGGTCAATTTCTATGGCAAGAAAACGTCTCGAGAGACTTCCATGCGGTGGTGGTTCTCCCCTTGCCCATGGTCTTACCACGGTATGCATCAGTTTTGACTGTTACTGGCATCATAATTAGTATTTCTATTCTAAAATGTTCCCTCAAATTGTAGCCCATGAATTTCACTTATGTACTACTAATAGAACTGCTGTGTAACTTTTGCTTGGTTTCTTATTATAAGCATAAATACCCTTTTCCTTTAGAAGGGGACAAATTTCGCACTTTCTCAAGTAAATTTCTTTCTTTATTTTGTTTTGTTGATAAAATTTCATAAATGAAGATAAAGGGGAAATTTCCTCATATAAGACCAAACGTATACAATTTTCATATTTAATTAAGATGAATTATTGCTACTATTTTCCCTTCCACAAGTCATGAATTCATACGGCAAAACTTTTGGCTTCTCGTGATGAATATGGTCGTTTACTTAAGTTTTTATGTATTTCTTTCTTATGCACGACAAATAGGACGACACAGCCAATTAGTCAACTTTTTTAGAATATATCGGGATTTCAGAAAAACAAATTTCCATTCCATTTTCTGACAATTCTAACATGAATATGCCTAGGCTGTTAGAGTCGGAATGAATGCTGAGAAGAGTGGTGATGTTGGACGAATAATGATTGTTGCCATAACTGATGGCAGAGCAAACATATCACTGAAAAGATCCACTGATCCTGAGGCTGCTGCTTCAGATGCACCCCGACCCTCTGTTCAAGAATTGAAGGTAAAACTCCTGGAACATGAAACCATTGTTAGTTCTTGATCTGTCTGAACATTTCCGAAAAATTACTAGAATTAGAATGGTAACAAACCCCGATGATTCAACTTTCTACACAAACATTTTTAGTTGCAAGAATTGTACTGTCTTCATGTGTCAGTTTTGTCTCGATGCCTCTCAATTGACAGTTTCTTCTCATTAAATAAGAATTATTTCCCTAATTACATCCTATACATATTCTATCAAATCTCCTAATTATAGCAGTTTGCTAATTAAAGTCAAAACGTCTTCTCCTAATTACAACCCATATTCTATATTGACAACGTTAAAAAAGGAATGTAATTATATACATGACATTGTGACTAATTTGTGATACAATGACATCATGTACTCCTGTTACCTAAGAATGTTCCAATGAACTTTAGTTGGCTAAGCTTTTTTACTTATAAGTGAATTAAGTTGGTTTTTTCAAAAAATAACAATTTTTATGGATTAAATTGGAAATAAGTAGCTCATTTTGACAGTAACGCAAGACTTTCTTTCAAAACAAGTGACCTTTGCTTTGACTTGAAAGTAAGAGGGAAAAATAAAAACTTGTCCAAATAAAACATAAGGTTAGCCAAACATGCTGGGAGGAAAGTGATACATTTAAACATTTTTTTTCTAATTAGTGTTCTCTTGTAGGATGAAATTCTCGAGGTGGCTGGTAAAATTTACAAGGCTGGGATGTCTCTCCTCGTCATCGATACAGAAAATAAGTTCGTTTCAACTGGTTTTGCCAAAGAGATTGCAAGAGTTGCTCAAGGTATGCAACTTGAAGCCTTCTAATTTTCAATTGCACATAATTATATTGTGTTTTAATTTTGTTGTTTTGGTCTCCAGGAAAGTATTACTACTTGCCGAATGCTTCTGATGCTATTATTTCTGCAACAACAAAAGACGCATTATCAGCTCTAAAGAACTCATAATCCAAAAATAGTTTCGTTAAACTTGCTTCAAATATTTGAGAGCTTTCTTGCGCCGGTTTCATCCCTTTTTGTTCTGTTGTCTAAGTAAATGTAATTTTTTTTTGTTGGATCTTATAACTTACAGTTTGATAGAATCTTTTGCTAATTATCAGTGATTAGCCTCCATAAAATGCTATTTTGGCTATCTGTTCATTGCTCGCACAAGTATGCTTTCCTTGTTGCATCTCCATTCCAAATAGGGGTGTCTGTGGGTCGG
>CAIGRS010065213.1:0-10571 GCA_903798395.1 Fraxinus floribunda | reverse complement strand
AGAAAAGAAAGAAAAAAAGGGAGGCTAGGGTTTCATTAATTCTGCATAATGAAAAGTGAATACAAAACCTAAATATAAAGAGACTATATATAGTCTAAAATAAAGAAAACTAAAAAGACTATTCTACCCTTAATAAATAATAAAAGCAAAATAACCTTATATTTCTTAACAATGTGAACCCTAAGAAATGTGAAATGTGTGTGTTTGAACCACATTATTTTTGAAGAATATATTTTGGAATAGTAGATTAATAGAGAACGTGTGGTTGAAAAATAAGGAAAAATTATTGATGTGATAGAAAATATTATTTTATTGAAGAATGTGTGGTTGAAAATGACCAGAAAAATGAGAATGAGAATTTTAATGGGACTCAAACAGGGAATATATCTACATATACATCATGGTATTGATTTTGAATGATTCTTGGAGGATTCTTGATGTCCTTTTGCATATAAAATAACCGAGCACATTAATATTATCTTTAAAAAATGCAAGCCCATGCATTATATGAGCATCCAACTCTATAGAGAAAAGCATCATCGACTAGAAGGAAATGCAACTGGAAATTGTGAAAAGAACAATTACTCATCGGCCATCATTTCCTTGTCACTTCAAATTTGTTCAACTATACAATATTACTTGGTGAGAAGTCACCTCATACAACAAGGACAACAAAAACTAACCTTCTCATCAATTTAGAGTCGCTTATATGAATGTGTTTGGTTCATTGCTAGATTTACTAGTAAAAAGTTACTTTGTAGTCTTCATTATGTTAATATAAAAACTAGATCATGAAATAATCTGTGAATAAATACTAAAGCAACCACTTTCGATGCATCCGAAGACTTCATCCTTCTAATCTATAGGTAGAAACAAGCCGAGTTGAGCTGAAGGTCACGACTCAGGTAAAAAATGGCACGGCCTTTTTTGGCCTGTTTGGCTTGGCCGAGAAATCAGAGCTTGTCTCAGGCTTTATCAAGCCAAGCTAAGCCGGCTTGGTTTTTTTATAAGTCGTAAAATTTGAAATTTTTTAACAAGTAGCTACAGAGTAGGCAGCACAAAGTTGCCTACCTAACCTACTAGCAAGCAGGGCCTCCTCTCGTAGGTGGCTACAAGCGATGTCACAGGCTGAAATCGACTTGGACAGTTGCCCAAAAATGAGGTTTAGCTCAAGCTTTGGCTCGATGGAAACAAGCCACAAGCCGAGCTGGCTCAGGCTTTTTTTGGGCTGAGCCGCGGGCCATCCGAGGAGGCAAGCCAAATTTACATCCCTATTTTGATCTCATTTTGACTAGGAATCAAGACTAGTAAAGTACATGCTAAATTCATTTTCTATAACAAGAAAATAATGGGAGGAATTCTATCTTCTACTGAATTTATGAGAGGCTAGCCAAAAACCTTCAATATATTCTCCACCTTGGAGGATCTCAAACTTCATGTTTCGATTACTGATAAAATGACCACATCATTGAATCCTTGACATACTATCCCAAGCGTCTCTTGCTTCAAGTAGTTATGGACAAAATCGATTAGCAAGTACTTCAACTTGTTCAGAAAATGAATTGTTACCATGGTGACCTATATGAAGAACCATTTGGTTCCAACACTTCCAACACACATCTCCGTATCTATGATCAAGAAGGTTGTCCCAATATACATCTTCTATGCAACTTGTAACTATGCTAAAAAGAGTACCAATCAGGCTATTGTCATCGACATCAGCCCATATACCTTCATCTACCATAGGTAATGTTAACTGATTATGCCATTTAATACAGCACCTGGGTTGATTTCGAGTGGCCAGTTTATCTTTAATTTCTGTCCAAGAAATATTATCCTACTACATGCCATGCTTTGATCTCCTTGCCATGCTTTGATCTCCTCTTCATAGACTCTGTTCCAGATCATCATTTACTAGATCAAATAAACTCTGGTACTCCCCCTGAAACCTTTCTTCAAGTTGGGTAATTTTATTCTAAGCCAAGCATTTCTAACATGCAATCTCAGTTTCCCAAGTTTATCTACCAATGCATTCTACTGGTTTCCATGCTCCTGTGACTTCAGAATCATTTGACAAAAATGGGTAAAGTTAACATCGGAGGTGCCTATGGGTTCAAGAATTTATCTCATGGAGGGAGAGCTAATTTGCTCAACATTTTCTCAAGTTAAATGGTGATCAACTATCGTTCGATCAATATATTTACACGGTAGATCTTTAATGTACCAAAGAACTATGGGAGTTTTTCAAAGATGTTGAAAATTAAATTGTAATTCTTCAGTCAACTCAAGGAGAAGGATAAGAAGCGAGGAGGCAAAAGTAAAATTTGTTATGCTCTATTGAAAAGGGTATGAAAAACAAATTTAAGAAATTTCTCATTTTTGACTCATTGAATCAACCAATTGTGTTGAAGAGAACAAAGGACATTTAGATCTTCTAAATGGTAACTAGCTAATATAAGGATTATGTTCATGAAGAAGGAGGAACCATAGAAGAAAGAAATCAAGATAAGAAGATGTTAGATCTTGAATTTCTTGACATCTTCGCAACTTTCCAATCTTATTTAGTTGCCACAATGTAGAATATGAATTCCAAAACATCTTACTTTTAGTGGTCTACATGATGAACCTTTAAATGTAGTGTAAGGCCAAGAACACACAATATTAAATTGAGAAATAAAGATACGAAAATCTTTTCAGAAAAAAGTGCAGAAAATAAAGAAAAGACAATTGATTTATTTTGGCCTAAGCCCCGGAGGTTCGGCGACCGCTTCTAACGCCTACATCCCCTGTTGAGCATTCAATAGTTTGAATATATGCTCGGTTCCACTAAATAGCCCAAAATGACAATAAAGGTTAGAAGAATGTTCAGCCAAAACACTAAGTACAAAAACTGAATACTTATCTCTCAAATACAATTGTTGATCCGCAAGATTCACACAAGAATCTCCTCAAAACCTCAAAAACAGCAACATGAAAGAACAAACACTTTCACAAAAATATTCACTTAGAATATCACTTTACAGAGGCTAACTATCATAGATCAACCCTTCTCAAATCAGTAATTTGAAAAGAAAACAATAGAGAGAACAAATCAGAGAGTTCCCTTCAAAAACAACGTAACCGCAGAGAGTAGAGAATGAAAACCCTTGTCCAAAATTGATCCAAAATGAAAAGCCATATAATAGAAGTATCCATGAGGTAATCCAATGTCCAGTTAAAAGTGTGATTTTAACAAAGTTACAACACCCAGAAACGCGACTTTACTTCAAATTATGGGAGCAACATTCGAACAGGGTTCAAGTCACACATTCTCCACCTTGCTACCTGAATTTGGGATATAGTGTAGTCCAAAACATAATCTTGGCCATTTTCATTTACTCTAAATACCTGTACAAATATTACAAAGAATCAATGGATAAAAGTTTCATAAAGTTTACAAACTTATTCAAATGAATCACTTTTGTACCCATATCAAATGGATTAAGTTGAGTTGAAACTTTTCCAATTCTAAGAATTCCTTTTGAAGTAATATCTCTTATAAAATGATATTTAACATCAATATGCTTTGTTCTATCATGAAACATAGGATTTTTGCTCAAATGGATTGTACTTTGATTATCAGATAGCAACATAGCATGATTATCAACAAAACAAAGTTCTGACAATAACCCATTTAACCACATTCCCTCTTTTATAGCATCGGTAGCAGCAATATATTCTGCTTCTGTTGAAGATAGAGAAATAAATTTTTGAAGTTGTGATTTCCAACTAATAGATGTACCACATAAGGTATAAAAATAGGATGAAGTGATCTCATATTATCTCTATCTCCAGCAAAATCAGAATCGGTATGACCCTTTAAAGTAACACCATTTTTACTTCATTTAAACATTAAACCTAAATTAGGTGTACCTTTAAGATATCTAAATAATCATTTTAAGGCATTCCAATGTTCTTTCCCATGGTTACTCATAAATCTACTCAAATTGATATTACTAAATGCAAGATCAGGTCTGGTACATATCATCAAGTACATACATAAGGAACTTTAGACATTCTAGCATATTCCTCATCAGACTTAGGACAAAAATCAGAAATAGCTTAAAATGATTAACAAGAGGAAATGTCACAGGTTTACAATCTTGCATGTTAAATTTTTTCAAAATTTTCACCCAATCATGTTGATTCAAAAATAACAAATCTTTCTCTTTATTTCTCTAAATTTACATGTCTAATATCTTTTTAGTAGAACCAAGATCTTTCATTTCAAATTCAGACTTCAGTTTCAGTTTAATATCATCAATTTCAGATTTATCACAACTGGCAAGCAACATATCATCAACATAGAGAACTAGATACAGAGAATTTATACCTCCATAACCTTTACAGTACAAACATGTATCTACAGGCTTCTTTTAAAACCAAGTTTCAAAAGAAATGTATCAAATCTCTTATACCATTGTCTAGGAGCTTGTTTTAAACCATATAAGGATCTTTTGAATAGACAAACAGTATTTCCAGGATCTCCAATTTCAAAATCAATAAGCTGCTTCATGTAAATAATTTCATCTAAATCACCATACAAGAAAGTAGTTTTAGTATCCAATTGATCAAGTTCCCATTTAAATTGAGCAACAAGAGCAAGCAAACATCTAATAGTGGTATATTTCACAATAGGGGAAAAGATTTCAATGTAATCAATCCCTTCTTTTTTAGTAAAGCCTTAGCAACTAGTCTGACTTTATATATAATGTTTTTACCATCTCATTCCCTTTGTTTTATTTTATAGATCCACTTAAAATCAATTAATTTCTGCCCTTTAGATCTTTTTACAAGTTCCTAAGTCTGTATTTGCTTCAAAAGTGAAGACATTTCATCCATGGTTGTTATCCAATTTATACTTTCTTTACACTTAATGGCATCATCAAAAGAGTTTGACTCATTTTCAAAATGTTTTTGATAATGAAAAAGGAAACAAAATCATCATTGTGAAATCTAGTAGAAGGTCTACCTTCTTACTTTCTCTCTTGTGAGTTGGTACTTATCAGAAGGGAGTGAAGTAGAATTAGGTTGGTCAAGTTGGTCAATTTCTTGACCATTTTCATTTTTAGGTTCAAGACCAGATTCATCTACTACAGGTATAGAAGTTTGTTGTTCAATTTGAGGAGGCTCCACCTCAATTTGAACATATTTATCAGTTAAAACATTTTATTTTCCTTTTAGACATGACATTATGGATTCATTGAAAGTAGCATCTTTTCTAACAATGACTCTATACCCATTTTCCGCATTTAACCCATAATCTGTAGCCTTTAACATGCTCATCATAATCCAACAAAACACATTTTAGTGATCTAGGTTCCAACATTCCAATATTTTGATGAGCATATGTTGTACAACCAAATAATTTCAAATGAGAATAATTCACAGAACCTTCAGACCAAACGTATCCAGGAACTTCATAATCTAAAGCTTTTTTAGAACTTCTATTAACAAGATATGCAGCAGTTTTAACAGTTTCACCCCAAAACAATTAGGCAAACCAGAACTCAAAAGCATGCACCTAACTTTGTTCAATAGAGTCTTATTCATTCTTTCAGCTATTCCATTTTATTGAGGAGTATAGGTGACAGTTTTATGCCTAAAAATACCACGTTCTTTACAAAAATTATTGAACTCGTGATTACAAAATTTCGAGTCATTGTCGGTCCTCAAAAACTTTATCTTGTGATCAATTTGATTTTCAATTTATGTGTTACAGTCCTTAAAAACATAGAATGTTTCATCTTTTTGTTTTTTTTTTAAATCCAAATCTTTCTAGAAAATCTTCAATGATCAAAATAAAATATCTAAAGTCAGCTAAAGTGCACAAGCAGTATGACCCCACAAATCAGCATGTAAATACTCTAATATTTCTTTGGATTTACGAATTCCAATTGGAAAAATGTAGTTTGACTTGTTTTCCTATAATACATTGTTCACAAGAACCAAAATTACCAAGATTTAATTTTTCAAAAACTCCTTTTGACTGTAAAGAATTTAAACTCTTTTTGCCAATGTGGACAAGTCTATCATACCATAACTTTGCAAGTGTAAATTTTTCAGATACATCAAAAGCAATTAAGCCAAGTAATGGTTTAGCTTTCAAAAAATAGATATCATGTCTCTTAGGGATGCTAATGATTAAATCATTTCCCCTAAGAATTTTAATATTTCATTGACCCAAAGTTATGTTAAAACTCCATATCATCTAACTTACCTAAGGACACCAAGTTCCTTTTCAAGTCTGGAACATATCTAGTTCCTTTTAGAAATAGAATATTACCATTTTCCAATAACAATTTTATGGTACCTATTCCTCTGACTTTACAAGTAAAGTTATTTTCCATTATAACTTGCCACTTAGCTGTCCTTTCAAACTCAAGAAAACAATTTTTATTTGGGCACATGGAAAAAACAACATGAGTCAAGAATCCATTCATCACTTAGTTGTTTTCCATATTAACAAGGATCAAACTATTATCAAACTTAGCTTTATTATATATGAAGCATTACTCACATCATCAAGTTTTCTTTCTTTTGAATCAATTTTCTTTTTAAAACAATCTTTAGTAAAATGATCCAACTTCCCACAATAATAACACTTCTTACCTTTAGCTTTATTTTTGGACTTATACTTATCACTCAATTTGTTTTTATTCTCAATAAAAGACTTAGAACGACAATTTGATTTACCAAAACCTTTCCCTTTTACTAACAAATTTCTCCAATTTGACTATTACTGGAATCAACTTTCATCTCTAGAGCCTTATTTCTTAAAGAATTTATTATCACATCAGTAGTGAGCTCTTCCCTATCATAGTCTAAAGCAATTTTGATGTCTTTATATCTGTCACTAATGGAATTTAACAAAACTACAGCCATCTGATCTTTTGAAAGTTTTTCATCACAATTGGACAAGTTTTAGGTAAGTTTTATAAATTTGTTTAAGTTTAGGGATGGCAACAGGGAGGGTATAGGACGGGTCGGCCATTCCCACCCCCGTCCCGTTGAGTATTTTTGTTACCTTACCTCATCTCCATACTCGATTAAAGCAGGATGGGACGGAATCGGGGTGGGGCGGGGCAAGTCCCTTGCCCCGTTTATCGCCCCATTTATTTTTTATTTATTTTAATTTTTGCTTTTATTTTTCTATGTCCTTAGTTAGTAAATGTTGACCACAAAAAATGCGCCAACAAAATCCCTTTCACTTTTCCTTTACGTGGACATTACCTGCACACTGAACACCCTATTAGGAAGCAAAGGTCATCGGTCAAGAAAAAGGTCTGACGACCGTTTGCACTCGACAGTCAAATTTAATACCGAACAAAAGAAAAAATGAGTACAAGAGACGGGAGAGGGGAAGAGGATATGGTTAGGGTTAGAGAACATACCTTAATTGAAATGGATCACACACATATATAAAAACAAATGGCTGAGGTCTAAGCCCAATAGGAAATATTTTATGGGTATAATAATAGTCCCTCAAGTCTGAGTCGTACATTCATGTGCAGGTCAAACTTCGAAATATAAGATGTCAGTAAGTGATGTCTTACAGATTGCCTAAAAAATGTAACTAACTCCGATAAGTGAGGACTTATGAATTGCTTCGAAAATATGCTTCGGTCCCAAATATGGGAGCATTTTCAATAAATCAGGACTTACGACTTATCTTAGAAAATATACGTGCTAGCTTGAATAAGCGAGGGCTTACGAATTGTCTCAAGAATATAAGCAGTTCGAATAAGCGAGGACTTACGAACTACCTCAAAAAATATGTGTGGCGGCCTGAATAAGTGAGGGCTTAGGAATTGCCTTGAAAGATAGATGCTGCATATAATTTGTCGAAATTTTTACAGTATCTCCTCTGTAATATGGACTAAACCAATCATGTAATACAATACAATATATCCACTGCAATATACCAAATAAATTTGGGATCCATTTGCCCCTCAAATTACTCATGACGATAAAGTGAATAATAACATTTTAAATTTCTTCGAGATATAATATGCGTCATAATCTGCTAACAGTGATGTGAAGTACGTACTCAGCAACAATAATATAATGGATATGCTAGCAGTAATAATGTAATGATACTAAGATACCAGTATCACAATAGTCCCCCAAGTCTGAGTCAAATATTTGTTAAATAAATAAAATTCTTTTAGCTCATGTACTGGTGTTATTTACTTCCTACACTTACTGTTTCTGTTTAATGTATTGACATGCTCTTCATTATAATCCGAACTTAGTCCACTCCAATAATAATATCAAACTCATAGTTTTGTATAAGTGTTAGAAGGTTGTGTACCTTTATAAGTTTCTGAACTTGTGCGCATAAATGTTTATGAGCTGAGGCTCTTTAGACTTTAGTCTGACTTTATTTATAATTTACACAAGTATAGGCAATTCACTTGCCTTTCTTTTCCTAAGCATGAGGTTGAGTAGTTCACCCATGCTAAGGCTTCATTAACAACTTTAGTTGTTCAAGACATGTGCCACATTTCACTAACGCAGATGTGGTCCTTTTTGGAATCCAGCTCCTCATCGAAGTGTCCACTCATCTCTTCATAAAGACTGATCATCTATGAAGAGGCTTTCCCTTTGATCTTTGTCAATAGGAGGTACTTTATAATTTTTTATGAGCTTGCTTTAATAAGAGTATTTTTAACTTTCCTGAGCATGAGGTTGAGCGGTTCGCCCATGCTGAGGCTTCCTTAACAACTTTAGCTGTTAAATACATGTGCAACACTTCGCGAGTGCGGATGTGGTCCTTCTTGGGATCCAACTCCTCGTCAAGTGCTCACGCGTCTCTTCATAGGGACGGATTGTCTATGAAGAGGCTTCCCCTTTAAGCTTTCTCACTAGGAGGTTCTTTTTATTATTTTTGAACTTGTGCAAATTTAATTTTTCACATTGCGAACTTTGTTTCCTCAATGAGAACTCCAAGATAATGTCACCTTTATTCAAGGAATGAGGACTGTCTCTTCCTTTATTCAAGGAATGATAGCTAGGCTCAACAATAGTGCTATCAGAGTTTTATAAATTGGCCTTGGAATAAAGAGGTCTTACAATTAGGCCCAACGATAGTGAGAGGTGAGGAATAACCATCTCGCGAGGCAAGGAATAAACATCTGGCAATTTACCTCTTCCTTTTTAAAAAAAAAACAAGGACTTATAAAATATGCTGCATCTTCCTTTATTCAAGGAATGAGGATTTCGAAAAATACTATCTCTTCCTTTATTCAAGGAACGAGGTCTTCAAGAGATCGCCTCTTCTTTTATTCAAGGAACAAGGATTTCAAAAAATACTGCCTCTTCCTTTATTCAATGAACGAGGTCTTCAAAAGATCGTATATTCCTTTATTCAAGGAATGAGGACTTCAAGAAATACTGCATCTTCCTTTATTCAAGGAATGATATCTTCAAGAGATCACATCTTCCTTTATTCAAGGAATGAGGACTTCAAAAAATACTGTATCTTCCTTTATTCAAGGAACGAGGTCTTCAAAGAATCGCTTCTTCCTTTTTCAAGGAATGAGAACTTCATGATAATGTCTCTTCCTTTATTCAAGGAATAAGGTCTCCAATAGGGATAAGCATCTGGAGTGACGAGGAATAAACACCCTGCAAATAGATCTCGAACTATCGGAGTTTTATAAGCGGGCCTCGGATAGACAAGGTATTACGGCTAGGATCAACAATAGTGCTATCGGAGTCTTATAAACTGTCCTCAGAATGAGGAGGTCTTACAGTTTGGCTCAATGATAGTGATATGCGAGAAACAACCATCCCGCGTGGCCAGGAATAAATATCTGGTGATTTACTCTTCCTTTTTCAAGGAACGAAGACCTCAAGATATTGCCTCTTTCTTTCTTTATTCAAGGAACGATGTCTTCAAGAGATTGTATCTACCTTTATTCAAGTAATGAGGACTTCATGATAATGCATCTTCCTTTATTCAAGGAACGAGGACTCATAAAATGTTGCCTCTGATGATAAGTAATCCACAAGTTAGGACTCGCCCTCAATAATAAGAAGACTACGATCAATAATAAGAAGACTACGAGCTATGGCTCGCCTTGAGCAATTAGAATAATCAACGGAGCCTTTGAACAAGAGAATTCCAAGCTAAACAATTTATCAAACACTTAGTGAGCACTTGCAATAATAATAATAATTCCTTTAGCATGACTGGGATTTGTAGCCTATCCATGACACCATCAAGAATTACAATATCAAATTTCACATACTTTCACAATTTGTCATTGTGGATATTGTATTAATTCATGCACACATTAGATGATATATCACTGTAAATTTAAAATATAGAAGAATTTTGTCTCCTCTAACTCAAATCTTGCCATTACCTATCTTCAATATTAAGGTCCCAGTAATAAATAAATATTCACTTGGTGGTAAAATAATTTTTGCAAGTCACCAGTCGATAAATAAATGGAATTGATGGCTTTAAAATGAAAGCATACATGGATTCCAAATTAATGTGATCGATGATTTTCAAATGAGCC
>CAIGRS010065158.1:0-13890 GCA_903798395.1 Fraxinus floribunda | reverse complement strand
TTAGTAATTATAAAATACAACCATGCCAAACTTGATTATCAAGTGTAAAAACATACCAAACCATTCTTGTCTTCTAGGCATAAGATGTTAACATATGCATCAAATATCAAAACATGGTTATATGTTGTTCATCTGTTATGTCTGAAAGAATGTTTTCAAATGATCATAATACAAAGGGGCAGACCACATATTGCCTTTTTATGCAATATTCAGTCTCTAGATTTCATGCCCTTGCTAAAAGACCTTATACTAACTTCTATGGAAATTGAAAAAGCGACATTAAACTCTTAACACAAAGCTGTGTCAAATGCCGATGTTGAATTTGCTTATGATGATTTGGCTATTTCTTCAGTAGTTTCCATGTCTATGGTCATACCTTCGACAAACTCAGTTTCTTTTACCTTAGCCATTATTTCATCCCCATCCCCTACACCACAGGCTCAACCTCATTTTCCACTGAATTGGACTGAAGCTGGGGATTCTTGGGCTTTTCATAGCTCCATTAGAATTTTGTATGGTTGCTGGTGGAATGTATCACTTGACACAGTCTATGTAGATGTAACCAATAGATTCTAGATTCTGCAAGGGGGAGAAATCATGAAATAAATCAGGACCAATGTTTGAGCAAATTAGCAACAAAAAAGAAGTTGGCCCTATTCTAAGTGCTCCAATTTTATCTATTACCAAGTCTTAATGTAATATTTATCTGCCAGATTTTCTTTCTCGCGCTTGAATAGTGGTTGGAAATAAATCATATCAACAAATAGATCAACACAATCAAATCATGAAGACATGATGTAAGTCATGTCCCAAGGGAGAAGAAAGAAATCCTAGATGGTACAAACATAGACATTCTACGTACTGCCAAAAATTAAACTATATCTTTTACAACCGCCCTCCTCATCCAAATTGAAAAGACCAGAGTAAAAAATAGGCCAACGTGGAAATTTCTAGAAAAGTAAAAAAGAAACGAAAAAAAAACAAAACAAATCAAAACTTAACGGGGCAGAAGAAAACAGAAGCCTGGACTCTCTTTCCTCGAAATGAAATCCAACCCAAGAAATCAACCCCAAAATCCAAGCCCTAATCACTGCTCACAACCATAAAATCCCTCCCTAATCACACTTCTAATTGGGGTAACGTCGCACCGCATTATCGTCTAAGGATACGTCGTAGCTCAACCTATTGTATCCCGTCGCCGTCAAAGCACGCACCATCTCTGACCACATTTATGAGCAGAGTTTTGTTGTACCATGCCATACCAACGTAAAAGGTCTCGACTTCAAATTCTTCATCATCAGAAGTTATTCCAAAAAACGTAAGGCCAGTGCCTCACCCATCCACGCATGTATTGTACTAGTTTCCAACAGACTCATCACAAATACATATACGCGAACAATTTATCAGCTGTACTTAGGTATGTTTTGTTATCCATTTTACTAGAAAGTGAATTTCTAGCGAATTGGTATGAGGAATTGTGTAGATGAAATAGTATGGAGTCATTGGTGTATTTGGTGTGGTAGTGGATGAAATTAAGTTTTTGAATAGACAGGGTCATATGTTTTCAATAAATTTCAAATATTTTTTTTATCAATACCAGTGTGATTTAGTTACTGAGAATTGAGATAATTTTAAATGGATTTCTTTGTTTAAAACAATTGAAAAATAGCATGTTATGCAAGATGATTATGTGACTTCCATACCTAAGTTAATTTACATGTACAGACTCTATCTTAACACGAAATACGAATTTTTTTTTTACAAGTCATAATAAAACTGACTTCACCTTTGTTGTTGGTAGTTGATGTCCATCTTAGAATGACATGAAGGAACTCGGGAATATGTCATGGTTGTAGAGCTAAAGATCACTTCTTTGCCGATTGCAAAAGGAAACACCCTTGCACACTATGTAAGGATGGCTTTGAGAAATGTTTTGTAGTGGAGAAAGATAATAAAAACAAAGGGAAATTATTCCTTGCTGCAGTAACAACCGCGGGTTTTGGGAGTGGGTTGATAAGGAAGAATCAAACAGTCCATATAGACTCGATAGCGTAAACTCGAGTGAGCCTGCGAAGAATAAAATAGTCGAAGAAATGTCCCATATGTTCTAGTCTTGAGTTCGAATAAGTACTGAAGAAGAGCTCCAGATTTCAGTAAACGTCAAGGTTTGGACTGAAAGAGTACGTGCGCAAGTGAATGCAAAAGGAAAGCATGCAGCTTGATTAGTATATCGTGATCGAACGGGTTGTTTTAAAAAAGTTTGTATGTATATGACTAATGTGGCAGGAAGACCCATCGTAAATTTATTTTCTGTATGAACTCCTACTTGGCTATGAAAGTTGGTTATTCAGTGACTGTTTGTGCTTCATTATCTTTGACCTCATTTTAAATTTTGTTTGGGACATGTTTAAAACATTGTTATTTCAGCTTCGTCAGCCTAATTTCAAATGCAGCCTTTGTTTGTGGTATCTTTATCACTTTCCAATATTTGTAACTTCAAAATGAGCACATTACACTTCAAAGGTGAGGAAATATGGACCTTCTATTGTTCTTAGAACCTTAGGTCCTGATTTACTTATCTGTTACTTGGTTGAAGCCAAGGGGAGTAACTCATTTTCATTATGTGGGAACAATTCACCAAAGATCTGATATATATAGTCACCACAAAAAAGTTGAATGCACTGCTAGTACCACAAACTGTGGGTTTGTTGAGAAAATTATACACAAAGATGATGTGAAATGATGCAGTTCATTTTATGTTATATACATGTTTGTTTAGGAGGGCAAAAGTGAGCAAAAGAACCACACTATAAATAACAAAATAATTACTAGTAGAAGGTAGCACAAACAAGGAGAGTCATGGTAAAATCACAACATTCTATCTAAAATGAATAGTATAGAAAAGGCATTTATAACTCAAATATCTGAATAACAATTCTTATGTCCCCAAACAAATTAAAAAGATAAAAGGATGCTTTAACATTTGTAGCATGACATATCTCTTGATAATATCTCCCTAAAAGCAACTCCACATCTCTTTTACTTGATCTTCTTCTTTGGCCTCAACTGTATAATGCAAAAGTTCAGTCCCAAATCTTCATTAACCTCACAACAATAGACGGAAAAAGAAATGTAAACTAATGACATCTATTCATCGCTATTTACCTGGTTGCTGTGTCTACACTTTTTCTTCCTGCAGTTTACATCACGAGGATGGAGACGTGCATAACACCTGAAACATAAGTTAGCAAGTCAATCCATGTTCTATGCATATTTCAAGCTAGTGCAAAATGAGATGTTTCAAATTACTCATTCAGATAATAGCACTAAAGATGACGGAGAAATTGGAAGTATTAATTTCTGCTGGCAGTGAAAATAGATAATGAGAAAGCGATTAGATGCTTATTCGTATATTAATATTTTGTAAATATACTTTACTGGAAAGAGGTTAACCTAACGACAAGAGCTCAATGGTGAACTCCCAAACTAGACCCTCCCAAGTAACACATACCTCTAAGGCTGAAATTTCAGAAAATTATCTAATTCATTCAGCAAGCTTTTGAATACCATTAGAACAACAAGAAAGTATTAAAGGTTAAATAGAATCACAACTTGTCAACTGCTAAATCACCCTTCCTAGTAAATGAAAATCCCAAGCAGAAATGGCCCTTCCTAGTAGAGCTAATACACAAATTTAACAACGATGCATAAACATTAAGAACTCATCCACAGTTCCATGAGTTGATTACAGCAAATGAACTTCCGAGTCACAAGCCTCTCCCATCTTCACGCGTCGAGCTTAGATAATATAACGACATGTATTGCCCTACATTTAAATACAATGTCAACCGTTAATTATGCAATCATGATGAAATGAAGTTTTAACTCATGAATAAGAGAAAAATTTATACCTTATGAATCATATATAAATTTCGTAGACGACGGGTGGATCGAATTTCCAGGTGATAAATGTTGTGAGAGGGAGAATAGTGTTGGGATGGAATATTGCGAAAGAGAGAATGGCATCAGTGTCAACATGGAATGTTGTTGTTGTTGAGTTGGCTGAACGTTGATTCCTCCATCAACCATTTTACTGAGGCCTTTTTTCAACATTTTACTAGTCACAGATGTTGATTCGACCTGTATGACATGAAAGGTAATTTTGATTTGTATTTTGAAAAATGGCTAAACAAGTCATAATCTATTCAACGTAGCTTCGCTTTATTCAATGCAGTCTCTACTGGACTTGTTCTTCTGAGTTTTCTTGACGCTCTCTTTCTTCGAGTCTGTTACGAATCCAAAACGCTCACACTCGAATTGTTTGCTAAATTATTGTCTAGACTGAGGAGCTGTGTAATAGGTTACGAAATAGAATTAATTCATGTACTCGATTTCGTGGTCGTAATCTCTTTACATTGAACCTTTATCCACTTCATTATTGCGCGTGAACGATTTTCGTCATCAGCAGTAAGGTTTGCCACCTCCGTAAAACCATTAGAAATCTCTTCATATCTCAATTGTGGTGAAGTACTATCTAACCCTGCGTAGTTTATTGCAACCTTCGTGTGCGCTCTACGAACTTCTCACCTCCATCTCTGGAGTATGTACCTCTCTGGGACATGTGTGACATCATTCTGGACCAGTACTGTGATCGTGTGGCTAGATAGTATTTCCCGAAACTTAAATCAGTGGCAACTGCAAACAACTTCGAATATGTCTCTAATGAACGTCACGATGAATGTCTTTCTCCTCCGACAACCATCGTACATAACAGTCTTCCGTACTTCATACGTCGTATTGAAGCATCCTTTTGACGTAGACGTCACGTCGCAATACACCTTTCCCGTTAACTCTTTTTGAAATTCATGAAATTTTGAAATGGTATAAACTGATTGAAACTATTGCTCCATTTCGAATTGTGTTGCACATGGTACCATTAGCCAGAATGACTTGAAATCAGCCTGAAACTCCTTCTCAACTTTATTTATAAGGGCACGTTCGTAGTTTTCGAATGCACGTAACCATCAAAGAAGGCATTTATACTCTCACTTCTTTCTGTAGTTGACATCCCTGCCCAGAAAGTGGTTTTCAAGAAGTAAGGAACCCAACGTCCTATGTTCTCGTACAAGCTAGATAGCCAATCATTGTCATGCAACCCATACGTATCAATCATTGTTATCCAACCAGATTCAAATTCTTCACTGGAATGTGAATCATATACCAATCTGTGTATAACCCTAAATATCAAACCCGTGGTAGCCAAACTTCTGTGGTAATTTTTCAAAATGTACCACAAACACCATCTATGCTTTGTAGTCGGAAAAACAATCTGAATGGCATTTTGTATATCGGACCCTTCTCGTCATGGTAGCCAAACTTCTCAGGCAACTTCTTCAAAATGTGCCACAAACACCATCTATGCTTTGAGTTTGGAAAAACAATCTGAATGGCATTTTGCATTGCCCTATCTTGATCAGTAATAATACAATGTGAAGGTTGATTGCGCATGTATTGAAGCCATGTCTTGAATAACCATACAAAAGTATTCGTGTTTTTGTTCGATACCAAACCACAACCAAGAAGTGTCGATTGTCCGTGATGATTTATGCCAACAAAAAGAGTGAATAACATGGTGTACTTATTAGTGAGATAAGTGGTATCAAATGAAACATCGTCAAACTCCTTATACGCTTGCCTACACCGATTATTTGCCTAGAATACATTACGCAGTCGCAACTCATCGTCCAAATCAATACTAAAGTAAAATGCCAAGCATTCTACTTGCATTTTTGAAAAGTATGATTGAATTGCTGCCGCATCTCCTTCTCCAACTCTTAATCGCCTCGATCGTTCTATATAGTTCCGACAATCCTTCTCAATACAAATGATGTTCTCATATCCATATGCTTCTACGACTACAGAGTTGTAACTTTTATGCAACGAAATTCATGCCAAATCATTCACCTGAAGCTTCCATTTCATAGCTACACTCTATTATCTGTTGCATCGATATAACCTAGATTTAGAAGGACTCGTTTCATGATTGTGGTCGAGGTTTACAGCGTTAATTCTCCAATTTCTAAAATATCAGCAGATACAGATATTCTAGCCTTATAGCCCATCTTAACTATTGGTTGTGGCTTCAAAGAACCGACGGCTACATGTCAACGTCATATATCTTACAACTCCATCGTCGCCCTTTTTTGAATTCCTTTTCTTAATTGGAAAACCCACTGAATAAGCACATGTCTTGTAAAAATCATACATATCTTTTTCAATTTTAAGCAACATTCCAACTTCCAGCACAATTACACCAACTCCCATAGATGTTTCACCTTCCACTACATTCACGGGCTCCGTAAAGTTCTTACTCTCATATTGTACCAAGACATCGTCATGCTTGTCTTGCACGTCGTCCATACTTTATTCTATTATGAAAAAAACAATGTTCATGTTTAGTCAACATATAGCACAATTATAATTTCATTTGGTATGTTTAGGTTATAGTGAATAGGGATAGTAAGTACAACAGTTGGTCCTTAGAGCTTTACTTAAAACATTTAGTGTCCACAAGAGGTCTTGAATGATTATAACTCAGACAACAGCTAACAAAATCAATAAATGCAAGACAATTATTTATGAGGCCTCTTTGCATAGCCGAATTTGGAGCTTCATTGTTTGGCTTATCTTATTTATGGTCTAATATTTCTTCCACTACATGGTGGCTACTCTAAATCAAGCTAAAGGCCACCAAACTGACTATAATAATGACATCAACCAACAAGAATGAGTTGTGAACCTCTGAATCTTATATTGAAGCAACAAGTGCGGTTAATAATATCCAAATCAAATTGAACTAGCAACATTTAGTTCAGATTGCATATCAAATCATAAATTGGAAGAATGGACATGTTTTCCCGTCATTTTCACATAACAAACGTTATAAAAACCAAAAAAGCTTTCCCATATAGCAATTTACTTTCATCCCCTTTTGTAAGAAATGTTCGTTAGCATATCAATGATTTTTTCATTCCCTCCAATCGGAGATGTGCGGGTCTCCAAAATTTATCGAATATCGTTGTCGGAAACCGGTTGAAGAGGAAAGACGAGGTGGGAGTGATATTGGGTATCGAAGAGGAACTGGTTGAAGACAAAATTGGCGTGAGAATTGAGTTTCACTCTTACTCACAATGGCTTAGGTTTTAAATTGAGTTTTCCCTAAAAAAAAATATTTATTTCAATTGTCTATTTTTTTACTCTGTTTCCAAGCCACTCTCAGTTCCAATTCCTAAGAACCCATAAGCAGCTTCCCTTACGTGGAAATAAATAGTAATAGGAGCATTTAGCTTTGCTCGAAACAAGGTCTTTATCTGGCCCAAGTGACACACAAGTCAAGTCAACTAAGCTCTTCTATAGTTCTTTCTGTATAACTAACTTCCAACAACCAAATTCAGCCCTCACCAACTAGATGACAAGTTCCAAGAAGATTAAATTCTAGGCATTCATGTCTTCCAAGCATAAACATGCATGGAAACACGTCCAAGTATTAGTGGAATCAGAAACGAATCCAAGAACAGACTACAAGTCGGGCTAATATGTTAAAAAAAAAATTACACACTGGGGACTAGATTGGCTACAGCTTGGCCCAATCCCTTCTACATCCGTCCCTGTGTGGAATTATATATTAACATGATATACGCACATTTTCTACTTGAAAGGAAAAATTTTCCACTACAATTAAAAGACTGGCGAGTGTATATTTAATAGGATTTTCCAAGCTTGTTTAAGTTTTGAAAGTAACAGATGCATTTATGCAGAACTCTCAAGTACAGACAAGATTAAAAAAAAATTCCCATACAAAAATAGAATGATTGAATGGATTCGAGTTTTGGTAGGGAGAGGAAGGGATGGTGTTAAATAATATGTGAAAGTGAAATACCTTTTCTAGAGCCAAAGCGAGTTTAAAAGCTTGGGATAAATGTTTCTTGCAGACAATAGGAGGGGAAATAGTGGAAATGGCTGGTTGACCTGGCCATATTTCATTTTTGGCCTTTGATCATTAAAAAAAAAAAGAGATAAAAGTTAAAAGTTAAAACGTGAAGCTAAAGAATAAAAAGCCAAAAATACCCTTTCTCATCTTGTGCACAATAGTGTAAGAAAAAGATAAGGTTCTTAGTCAAGATCCAGTCCCCAAAGTCGACCACACCACCCTCACAGTCACCCCAACACCGACCACCACACAATCCAATCATTGGTAACATTATCTTCAACAATGTTAGTTTTTTGTGGATTATGAAATTGATTTTTCATATATGGTTTAGATTAAATTTAACATTTATTTAGTTTATTATTCATTATTTAGGTAGATAATTGAATGTACAAAGTTAGTTTTGCGATTTTTAGGGACGAAGATCATTGGAGATGGCGATCTCCACCATTTTACAGTAGAAAACAGATGGAGAAGATAGGTGGCCGCCCCCTTCTTAACAGTCGGCCCAACTAAATTTTTGGGCCGATTTTTTTTTTTTCTTAATTTTTTACTGTTTAATTAATTCTTGTCTTTAATAGAATTTAGTTTTTTTTTTCAATTTTAAATAATATTTAGTCTTTATTTAATTTTTATAATTTCGTTTTACTTAATTTTTATTATTATTTTTTTGGTAATAATTTTCTTATTATTATTATTATTTATTTTTTTAATTTAAAATTCTTGTTTTAATATTTATAATTTTATAATTATCTTTAAATTTTTTTCTTTTTTATTTTGGTCTTTAATTTTTATTTAATTTAATTTATTATTATTATTTTTAAAATTTTTAAATTTTTTAAAATGTTTTCTATTTATCATAATTTAATTGCTTTTCAATTTAAAATACTTTTTAATATTCTCTCTTTAATTTTTATATTTTATAGTTTTCTTTTATTTATTTTGGTCTCTTTAATTTTTATTTAATTTAATTTAATTTAATTTTTTAAATTTCTTATTTTCCTTTTCAATTTAAAATGCGTTTTAATATTCTTTCTTCAATTTATTTAATTTTGTTATTTATTTCTTTATTTTTTATTCATTTAATTCATCTAATTTTTGCCTGTGATTCTTATTTTTTTCCTTTAATTTATTAAATCTTTTATTTTTTTATTAGCGTCGATTTAAAATTAATCTATTTCTTGTGTATAGTAATTACAATTCTATTTGCTTAATTTTCAGATATTATGTTCTATTCCATTGTCTCTTGCAGATGGTAGAACATTTAAATTTTTACAGGATGGAGTATCATTCGTCGTTGAGTTAAGATAGATGGCAGAAAAATGTACTTGTAACAATATTTTTGACATTTTACTACTGTGTTGGAGTTGCTCGATTATGAGCACAAAGATATACTACGTTAGTCCTTCTTATGTCCCCTAAATCAGTTGAAAGAGGTGTAGTATTCCGAGCAAATTATTGATGTATTACATGTCAGTTGCTTAGGCCAGTTGACAACGATACACTCCATTTCGACATCGAGGGGCAATATAGCTAGTTTCTCTATATTTGAGTTAACCCTTATAACTGAACTGAAGCTTACGAGCGATGAAGCAACGAGCGATGGTCCTTAGAGAAACAAAAAGATGTACGACGCATTAGCTTAAAGACATGGGATGATGCTTCTATCGTAGTTGATGGACAGATTGAAACTGGGATTGGTCCATATTCTTGAGAGCGTGGTGATGAATGATCACAAAAGCCTGTGATTAACCTTTTTCATTTGGAGTTTGTTGACGACATCAATGCCTTCAACAAATACCCGTGGGACGAAAATATTTTCAGGACATCGTACACATCTTCACGAGATCACACTCGAAGCCCAAGCATAAGTATAATACTTATGGATTGTCCTTGACAGTGAAGGTAAATGTTTAACATAATCAACTTCAATTTTTTTATATACTAAATTTATATATAATAATTGTATGTGTAGCAGATCTGGGCATATGAGATTATTCCCTGAACAAGATTTATGAGGAGAAGAGAGATACATTGTCCTCGGATGCATAATGACGAGCATCCCCGAGCAGAAGGTTATTCGTCTGGCAGACAATTATTAGCTCTCCTCGACGACACTCAGCTAAATATTATAAATTGGAAATTTATATTGTACTTCATTTCAAAATCTCAGTACATGATCATTAACTAGTTGAAATGTGAATATGTCAACTTGAAGTCCTAACTGAGTTGATGTAGTCGACGGATGAGAAGGGTAGGGGTTTTGTGCATGAATTAGTTGTTTCGCATACTCAAGACGACCAGCTGTTCAATTCTATCCTAGTTCGAGATCGGGTATGTTAATTGAATATAATTCGCGGTCTGTTGATCGACGACTACCTTCACCTCGGATATCACCTCCGTCGAGGGGATCACCTCTATCAATGACATCTCTTTCTTCCCAATCCAGAAACCTCCCTTGTGGATCTCTTGTACACAGTCAGAGTTGTTATTTTGATTATTTGTATGTACGCCTGACTAGATTTATTAGAGAGGAGGTAAGGAAACTTCGACAAGAGTTGAGAGAATAGGTGGGCATGCTACGACAAGAGTTGGGAGAGGAGGTAAAGATGC
Source organism: Fraxinus floribunda (assembly GCA_903798395.1). NCBI lineage: Eukaryota > Viridiplantae > Streptophyta > Magnoliopsida > Lamiales > Oleaceae > Fraxinus > Fraxinus floribunda. The sequence continues at coordinate 3,290 of CAIGRS010065158.1, read as the reverse complement.
TGCGACTAGAGTTAGGAGGTGAGGTAACAGATTTATGTCATGATGTTAGAGTGTTACAAGGCCATTTAGTAGACCTTCAAGATGAGGTTGCAGCATTATGAGGTGATTAGCAGGCAGACAAGGGGATGACACACATGGTGATAGAGAGGGTGACGGAGAAAGTGACATAGAAGAGGTAGCGAAAGAGGTAAGGATGGCCATGATGATGGAGGAGGTGACGATCCATGGGCTGATGGGATGATTGTCCACGGGGCGAAGGAGATGGTGGTCCCATGGGAGAGGGGCTACCTAGAACGGAGTGGGCACCAAAGGGGATGGTGGATGATGAGAGGACGTTTGTCATGATAGATGGTAAGAAGCGTGTTGTGACGTACCGAAGTAGGTGGTTGGCAAGAAGTCGAGATTTTCGTCACAGTACATCTTTTCTCCCTTCACGACCGAGGTAAAGAGGAGGACGTTTATGAACGAGACGTATCTCAATCTCTTCTGAAAGGTAGACCTTGCCATTGGAAAGTGTTCGAGAAAGTATGGAGAAGAATTATACTCGGGTAAGTATTTTATGATTTTAGTTAAATATGCTATGCTTCTTTTAATACGAGAAGTATATAAATGGTTTTTGGACATCACGACTTCGACAGTTTTTCTTGCCAACGATGTAAGTATAATATCACAATTGTTATTTATTATATATACATAGTTTGTTGTTTATTCAATTAAATAACCCTCTCTTTTTGGTGTTTCCTGCTATAGCACATAGACCTGTCTATGGAATTGTTGTGTGATCAGGCTTGAAGATATCCGAGATCATTTCACATTCCTGAACGAGTCATATTGAGCACCAAGTTCTTATGTACCATTAACATTGACCATCAGTTGCTTCAACTTCTAGAGAATGAGTACATGGTGCTTGAATATATGCTTAAGTGGGTTATAGAGATGTGGTCAAGTCTTGGGGAAAGCCATGAGCGAGTTGTATGCATATGTACATTCCAGTGATCACGAATTACCACTACTTTGCCGTTGAGATCTTTTTTGTGGATTCTACTATATATGTGTACGACTCCAATCATACATGTCTAACACTACAAGAGTTGGTGGTTGTGATCGTTCCTTTGATGGATAGACATGGAAGTATGATTGTGCAGTACAATTAGCTATCGTGCGGGACACGACGATGGTGAGATAGTTGAAATCGTAAGTATTTATAAATTTTTTAATTTGAAAACTTAGTTTTTAGCTATATATTACTGAACTAACACATTATTATTTAATTTCAATGGTGATTGCAGGATGTTCGTAATCAAGTGTATTGAATTTTTTAGTATAGCACATAAGGTTGATGGAATCAATCAATCCTGGATACAAAATTGGAGGAAGTTAGCGTGTGATTTATATGAATTCAATTGTGATCCATAGTTCATATATATTGTTTTATTCAAAAATGTAAATATTGATTATTTAATTTTAAGTCGTTGTATATTGTTTCTTAAAAAATGGAAATAGTGTTCATTTAATTGTGGTCCGTACATTGTGTATTATTTTAATTGTATGAAAACAAAGTATGGTGGCCTAATAAAAACTTTCTAATAATTGATTCGGAACATGAAACTGTGATTGAAGATTAACAAAGGTAGATAACACATTCATCTAATTGTTATTTAGGGAAATCTAAATTGTACAAATTTGGTGAGTATACCCTGTTGCTCTACATCTTCCGCACCTATGCGGTTGAGAAAAACTCTTTAGTAATGGTATTCTAGACGTATGTGGACATCCGGACTACACAGTTCAACTTTAGGTAGCAACAAACTATTAAGTGGGAAAATATTGTTGGGAACTTTCCACTCGACTATATTCGTTATAGAAAATATAGTCTCACTATACGTTACTCTCCAATAATCAGCTATGTAATAAGGAGAGAATAGGTTCTCATTGCAAAGATTATATACATAGTTCTGTGAATGCCTGCTTACATGGAAAAGTCTCCAACTAAAATCGACTACAAGTGCAGGTGTTATCAATCAAGTCCACCATACATGCGATATTACATGCACATTTCATGGAGAAGCGCAACTCATTTAGTGGTTTCACATTTAACTTTCTCAACCTCTACAGCCTTGAAGAGTTTATCCTCTTGAGCTAGGGTTAGCACACTTTGTGATTCCGCACGTCGGTCGTGAAATCATTGTTTCAGCTTGTTACAAATGTTCTCAATCATTGCTAGAATTGGTAACTCTTGATCTTTCTTGAATAATGCATTGAAAGATTCCACATTGTTTCACGTCATCATGTTGTATCGATATCCTAAAAAATGTAACTGTACCTAATGTTCAATCCCCATTTTTGTTAGAAAATCCCATGTCAGGAATTATTTGCTTTCTATTTCAACCATGAACTTATTACACTCTTCAACAATATAAGCTTCTACAGCTCTCCTAAACAATAAAACGATGCCTTTGCCACGATACCTAGTCTTCAGGTTGCCTTGTATATGGTACATACAATATCCATGGTGTACCTTGAGAAAAACTTCAACGATACCATTTTGAAGTAGCAATAATCAACTTGTCTTTGTATCTAGCTTTCAGAGTTGTACCATCAAATACAACTAGGGGGTCACATCGCATTTTGAAATCCCTGAATGCATTGTCTAAGAGCCATAAAAAAAAATACTCGAAGCAATTCTCGCCCTCCGTCTTAATAAAAAATGTCGAGCTAAGATTAGTTGTCCTCATATTATGGCAATACTTGGCCAATTTAGCATAACTCTCTCGATTGAGCCCATTAAATCTTTCAACACACATTCTTTGGCTTACGAGGCCTTCAGTAGCTCATGACTACCCCATACTCTTAATGAACATGTCCGAAGGTCTGTTGATCATCCGTGGGTCTTGATACTTGTGCATTATCGATCAACCAATTAACCACGCTCAAGCTTGCCTGTGATTATTTTGACGAGTTCCCACTTCGCAAGTATGTTTCCGTGTACACTTACAAACTATAAATAACTCATTCGTGTCCATCTTCGTTGCTCACAAACGCCAACTACGATCATCATCGACGCAAATTATTGTCAACAATGACTTGTTTGATTTCTTCACTTTGAACTCGAAATTGTATTTCAATGCAATCCGGTGTAAAGCTTCCTGCAAATCTTTTTTCGTTGAGAACACTTACTTGACATGCAAATCCTCATCATTGGGAACTACACACGAAGAGGACGGTCCGCTCTATCTAGCCCTTGAGATCTTTATTCAAGATCTCTTTCACAATCGGTATATTAAGTTGGA
>CAIGRS010065155.1:0-13471 GCA_903798395.1 Fraxinus floribunda | reverse complement strand
AATTTTATTCAATATCCTTGACATTTCTTGCCTTCAAGTATTTCCGCTCAGTATCCATCTCTTTGCAATTTTGCAGCTGTGCAGTGGGATAGATGAAAATGCGGTTGGCACATGTGCTGAACTCATATTTGCCCCTATTGATGCCTCTTTTGCTGATGATGCTCCTCTCCTGCCATCTGGTTTCCGCATCATTCCTCTTGATTCTGCCAAGGTGAGTGTTCACGTGCAGTTTCTGTATTTTGTATTTCTTACTCTTCACTAAAAGAGAACTGAATTCTATTGATGAATGACCGTTTCATCTATTTCTATCGAATAGGTGGCATAGAATAATGTAGATGAAAAATTAATGTAAATCGCGAAGTAATAATTTTAACTTTTTGCTTGATTGACCCTTTATTGTTTTATATAGTTGCATCAGTAAGTGGGAATTTCTAAAAGTGAGTGACAAAAACGTAGAAATGTTCAGATCTAGAATATTATGACAAGTAAATTTCTTCTGAAGAGAAGTTGATGGACTAATGGATGGCATAGAATTGAGTTGTCAGGCTTAACACAGGATGATCAGTTGCGTGAATACCTTGAGGAATAATCAGGGTTCTACTGATTAAAGACTTCAACTACAATTACGTTCAATAATGGGTAGAATGACAACTACAAAGTTATATACAAGCAAATTTGCATCTAAAAAAAAGATTTGATTAATATTGACCCCAGACACGAACTAATTCTTCTCTCTCTTGAACGTATGCCTGGTTTCATTTGATTGATCCTGGAATGATCTTGATTAATTCCATTACTAACTGTCCAAATCCTTTTAGAACCTCTTTCTTGGACCCCAATGTATATGATTCTACAATGTTACATAGGAATCTTCAAGTCCAAACCGCACCCTGGACCTCGCATCTGCTCTTGAAATTGGAACTGCAGGAAATAAAGCTTCAAATGACCTTGCTGTTACCAGTGGCGCTACAAGATCCGTCATGACAATAGCATTTGAGTTTGCATTTGAAAGCCACATGCAAGATCATGTTGCTTCGATTGCCCGACAGTATGTACGTAGCATCATATCATCAGTTCAACGGGTTGCATTAGCTCTTTCTCCATCTCACCTGGGTCTGCAAGCTAGTCTTCGTTCTCCACTTGGAACTCCTGAAGCACATACTCTTGCTCGTTGGATCTGCCAAAGTTACAGGTACCTCTTGATAACATCATTCTTGTTTGATAGTTTGATTTTGCAATATATGATTTCACAGTGAAGATTCTGGGCGACTTCTACGGCCAAGGTTTGTGCTGAGAATGCAACTGACTAAACAAACATTAAAGGAATGCTTTTCTGAATTTCGTGGCATTTTAATTGATTTAGTTTATTGGCTCTCCTCCTTAATAGGAGCTATATGGGTGTTGATCTTCTCAAATCTGCTGGTGAAGGGAGTGAATTGATCCTTAAAGCTCTGTGGAATCACTCTGATGCTATTATATGCTGCTCCATGAAGGTAACTTTCTGATTCCAGGTTTTCTTCCTTTGTTTTCCCTCCAATACTTGTGTAAGCAAAATAATTATCAAAAGCTTGAAATATTTGTTGATTGCCACTCTTAATTTATCAATTTATTGTTTGATCAATTTATCGGCAGTTGTGATTTTGTGAGTTACATTCCATGTTCTGTATAAAAAGCATTTTATTGCAAGATGCAGGTTGGAATATGAAGTTGAACTTGCATTTTAATTTTTATGTTTAGTTTTATTTTTATCATGAAAGCCATTCAGACTTAGGCGAGGGTTTTATTCCAATAATCATAGGGTGAATGGAGGGTTTGGCATTGCCCTCTAACCTATTATATTCTACCCTAGTGTATTGATATGAACATTTTTTACATAAACGGGGACGTTAAACAATCTTAACTCCGAGGAATTAGGCACAAACATCTTTCTATTTAAACGGTTGAAGACAAGGAATTGTAGAAAGGATGACATACATAAGAGGATCTATTTATTTAACTCAATTATGGGACTGTCCTTTTATCCAGTCTAATCAACCCTGTGTGTTCCATTGAAATCCCTAGCTTGTAGCATTCTTGAAGGATTTCTCTTTGTACCCATTATTAGTGACCACTCAGCTACTTTGGTCTTTACTTGAACTTGCATGTTTGGGTATGTAGAACTCGATCGGATTGGACTATACCATGAACATAATTTTAACTTCCTTTTCTTTCTTAATAGTATCTAGTACCATCCTACCCCCTTGCCAAACATGCTAATAGATACTGGTAGGTAGCATAGCTTCATAGTTTTCCATTTTATCTGACTTCAAAAATTATGCAGGCAATGCCGGTTTTTACATTTGCAAACCAGGCTGGTCTCGACATGCTTGAGACAACCTTAGTTGCCCTTCAAGACATATCTCTGGAAAAGATATTTGATGATCATGGAAGGAAAAATCTCTGTTCCGAGTTCCCACAGATAATGCAGCAGGTTAGTCATTCCCCAATTTGACAAATACATGCCAAATATAGATGAAATGGGTGATTTTGTGGGAAGTGGTAGAATATGCTATTCGGACTTAGCAATTGAAACCAGGAACGGAGGACCGGACTACAAGCCGAGCTAATATGTAAAAAAAATAAAAATTACACACACCAAAAAAATTAAGTGGGCTAGCCCGGTCCAGTCCCCTCTTATATCCGTCCCTGATTAAAACCAATAAACTTCTGTCCATGTTTGTCATCTGACTGAAATAACTTAAAATTCAATAAACCGATACACGACTAAAGTGACTAAACTGCCTAGCGCGTGCTTGTTTCCTTCCCTCAATCCGTACCCTCCTTTTGTGTTATTTCATGATATCTCTGGGTAAGTGGTCCCTGAGAATTTTGGACTGTGGAGCGTAATTATATTGCTCACTTATACCCTACCACATATCAACAGCGGGTTGTGAGCCCCGTGCAATTTTTTTTTCTCTAAAAGAGAGGTGAGATCTCTAGTAAATGTCTTCTCGATTTAATGAATCTGCAGTGAAAAGTGGATATAACTCTTACATTGAGAGTGAACCATTATAAATCTGTTTATGTGCACGCCTCAATTCTTTTGTTTATTCATTATTGCTCTCGGGTTTGGGATTGGGTTTAACCTGTAATCGAGAAATCACATAGGAACAATTGTGTTATACTTTTGGCGAAGGGAGGGATCTTATTTTTCATCTTGTCACTTTCTGTTGACAGGGTTTTGCATGTCTTCAAAGTGGTATCTGTCTGTCGAGCATGGGGAGGCCCGTCTCTTATGAACGTGCAATAGCTTGGAAAGTTCTGAATGAAGACGACAATGCCCATTGCATTTGCTTTATGTTCGTAAACTGGTCATTCGTGTAAATTTACGGTCGTGGATTAGAGGAACCAGAACAACAAAGTACTCAAAAAAGAATCTGCTATTTCGTCGTACTCTGCTTTTCTTGGCATAGAACCTTAAAAACTCTTTGCTTAGTTTGTGTCCTCAGTAACCATACTCTGTTGGCTATTTGCTGTTATTTTAGTTTAGCACTTGTTTGATTCCTATTTTTTTCAAAATATATTTTTCTTTTTGGTTTTTTAAACCACACGTTCTTCCATAAATTAATATTACACGCAAATTCGAAATTTTTCCTTATTTTTTAAACACACATTCTCTATCAATCAACTATTCCAAAATGCATTTTACACATTCTCCTAATAAAAATAGACATATAGGCCCGTTTGGTATCCGCCAAATCTTTGTTTATTTAGTCCCTATTTGGTACATATTTTTTAAAATTTATTTATTTCAAACTTATTTTCAATTACGCATTCTCCCAATAAAAGTGTAAAGACATGCAGTGCTAGAATCCTAGGCCTAGCACTGCATGGAAGATCCAAATTTACCTATTTAAGGTTGTGAATTCATAACATCGCTTTGAAGGTGGAAACCACATCACACGCAAGTTTGAAGAACTAACCCTAATTTTCTTTAATTTTTCGAGAGAAAAAAAAAAATTGTTGAGTCACTATCAGTCATGTGAGAATTGGTGTCACAATTAATCATAAGCCGTAAAAGGTAGAATTTATAACCATTTGCAAGCATGAAAAGCTACTATTATGCTCTTAAGTAGCCATTCACTGAGACATCCATGAAACCACTTTTTTTCTTTATTTCAAGAAGCTTGTGACTCATAAAATCAATGTTCTCAATGTCTCATCTTTCAGCCAAAAAAAAGTTAGCCTTATTATGTGGTTAAAAATAAGTAGTCATGTGAAATCAAGCAACTTGTGCCATAATGAACAAAGCTAATTTCTTCAGAAAGATAAACGCATGAAAACTACATTTCAAAAATTGTTATTGAGAGTTGAGTAACTCGCATCTTCGTGTATCGATTCTCTACAAGATTGTGGCTCATTTGAAAGTAACAATCTTAAAATTCATTTACTCGCTTAATCTTTAGACGAACGAGTTGATCATCTGAGCTTTTTAGAGTCGGACCGAGTTAAATCTTGACGTTTTACTTTAAAAAGTCAACTCTGTTAAAAGTAATAGCCGAATCACTTGTATTCATATTTTAATTTATGGACTTTTACGCTTAATAATCTCAACTGTGCACATTTCATCCTTTTCAAATTACTCAATCACATATATCTTTGTTTGCAAACTCTTCAATCTTTTACATCACTCGAGTTTTACATGATTTGATTTCAAAATTAAAAGTAATTGTATATACGTTGTGCTAGGGGCAAAACTATGATTGCATTTTACGGTGAGCTAGATTTTTTTATACTATGGTCTTCCCCTACGTCGTGCCATTTATATAAAACCAATATAACAAGTAATGCTCAACCAAGAAAAAATACGGACACCCAAATACTCAATAAACGTTTGTTTTTCTTATATTGATGCGCACGAATTCTTTTTTTGAGACCGTTCTTAATAGTGAAGGCTTTCCCGCTATTATTGTACTTTCTTCGTGAAGCTATATATGGTCTACTCACCAATTGTTACTCGATGAAAGATATGCATCCAATTAATACTCTTTTTTTAAGCCACAAATTCTGAAGAAAAATCTAGAACATTCAAGACTGTACAAGTGAAAATTGTACAGTGACTTGGGAGTTTCCATGGTCCACTAGATGTTCCTTTTTAGTGTTCCCAGTTATTAGGCAAACATCTATAAATAGGTCCAGTCATATGATCACAGATCCATCCAACAAAAAAATCAATTATTTTCCATAAGCTGATTATTTCTATATAACTTTTAAATCATAGAATTCACAATTCTCACAAGGGTTTCTTAAGACTTAAAAACACACACACACATTGCATCAACATTATCATCATCATTAGGGTTTCTTGACGCTTGAAGATTAAATTCATCATCATGGCACCACATGGAGAGGCCATTGTTAGGAACTCTTCTAAAACCCGAAACTCGTGCAAGCCCTCGAAGAACAATAACCTGCAAAGAACAGTATCCGACATATCTTTCGAGCTAAGCAAAGAGGCTGCTAATGCTGCAGAGTTGCAAAAACTACCTCCAATTTCTGAAATTGAAGATGCCAAATGTGAATGCTGTGGCATGAGCGAAGAATGCACGCCCGAGTATGTAGGCCAAGTGCGCGATAAGTTCTCAGGGAAGTGGATTTGTGGGCTCTGCGCCGAAGCAGTAAAAGAAGAGACTGAGAAAAATGGTGGGAATAGGGAGGAAGCACTGAGTTCCCATATGCATGCATGTGCTAGGTTTAACAAATTTGGAAGGGCTTATCCAATTCTTTGTCAAGCTGAAGCCATGAGAGAAATCTTGAAGAAGAGACAAGTTAGATGCAAATCCATGGGTGCTAGAGATAATGGCGCTGCAACAAAGAAGGGTGGAATTCTTAGGAGCTCAAGCTGCATTCCTGCCATAACTAGAGATGTGAATGATCTTAGAATAGAAAATTAATTATTTTGATCAATTATAATCTATTAATTGTGAACTTTATATTGATAAAGTTGGTTTGGCTTGAATTTTATTTTTCATTTGCTCTTTCGTTTTTCTTTATAGTCATTTAGTTAAGCTACTAGTTATGGGTTTTAGGGATGGGTTTTGTTACGCCTCACCTCCGAGGCTCAAAATGAAGGCGCCACGTGGCAACCCACGTATGCAGAAAAGTCAACAAGAAAGTCAAAGAAGGTTCGCGAGGTCAAAGAATAAGGAAGTCAAACAAAGACCGAAGTTCTTCACGTTAAAGGCCGAGGTACATGTTGACCCTCTACCTCATGGACGAAGCGCTACAACTTATGCTGAGGCTCTCCGAGGCTCTAAAATCATCTGAAGTCCTTAAAGCTGATGCTCTCCCTTGCTACAGATTCATAGATCTTTTAAAAGTGATTGATGTAACGTTTGTAATAAAGTTTATCAGTATGTCAGCTTATTATGTAGAGCGACTGACCCTTTATCAATATATTAATTGTATGAATAGACAATGATGTAACACCTCAGTGTAGGAGATGAGGCCACGTAACTCTGATCCAACAATCACCAGTCGGTCAAAGTAGTATAAATAGTTTCTCTTTGTAAGTAACTAGGGGTTGGCTTCTTTACAATCAGAGACGAGAAAATATATACTTGAACTCCTGAGAAATCTATAAAAACACTTAGTAGAATATTTATTGGTGATCTTTACAACATTGTTGAATACTAATTTTTCGATAGACATCATAGTAATTCCATAATACATTTTTATCTATCCTTCCACATATTCCCGTTGAGTGTAACGTAGATCATTGTGATTTTTTCCCTTTGTTAGTGTAATCGCCTTCGTTTCACACCGTCGGCTTGAACATGTTTGTCTCTCGCCGCAAAGTACCTCCCGCGTCCATTTACCGTCATTATTCCATTAAAAAATGCGTTGAAATCGTACTTGACTTGACAAGAGTGGGCCCGACATCTGTTGAGTTCATTTTTTAGGGTCAACAGATTGACGTCGTCTATGGAAAACCATACAATTAACCACGAAAACACGTGGAGAGAAGCCAGTCTGGAACAAAGTTTAGCAAGAGGAGTTCTAACCTTTAAAAAAAGAGTGTCCTTGAAGAAAGGACCGTTAGAAACTTCCAACCCTTGAAAAATGAGAGTTATTGAAGAAAGAACAATTGAAAAATCCCAAAATCCAACATTTATTTAGCCTCTGAAGAAGGGAGCATTTTGCTAAGTGTTTTGAGAAAAACGAGTTCGAATGATGAAAGTGCACCTCGAAGGACGAGGGAATACCTTGAAGAAGAGGAACCCTAGCAAGCTGCTCCAGCTGCTCGCCCATGACCCCTACCCTATAGATGAGGAGGGTCCAGAGGCGGAGTCAGGGTCGCAGCTAGGCTCACTAGAGAAATGGCTACCATGGCTGCTAATACCATGGCTGCTAACATGAGAAATGTAACACAACGAAACTTGGTCATGCAAGAGATGCTAATAAATATGCAGGGACGAGGGGTACCATATTCTCCCATATGAAGCCCCTTAAAATGCATTCTCAGATCCTCGGGGATATTACCATGAAGAAGAAGTCCAAAACAAAATGGCTGGATACCATCATACCGAGATGGAGGCTCCCTAGGAGAGAGAGGTTGACAAGTGCAATTACGCTTTAGAAAGACCATATGAAGTGTCATTTAACTTTCCTCTAAACTACGAGCCAGAAGATAGACCTCGAAAGTCGGCTAGTATCTTCGATATGATAAGTTCGGGGTTACCTAGAAATAGGCAGGCTCACTCACCCCATGCGCCTAGAAATAGGTAGGCTTATCTTCCCCCCCTATGCCTAGAAAGAAGCAATAGAAGCCTCTTTAGTATCAAAGACAACAACCTATCTACCAGGAAGAACCTCTGATCCCTCTCCTTAGAAATAGGCGTGAAAGAAATGATCAGGCTAGGAGTGAAGCAGGACCCTCCCAACCACCTCTCCAAACCCAACAAGGGGAGGATGAGGACTCTGACGAACCCCAGAGGTCCTATGACCTTGACGACGACGATGACCATTCACCTTTTTCAGAAGCCATAAGAAATGCCCAAATGCTGAACCACTTCACACTCCCTAAGATCCCTAAATATGATAGGAGAGGCGACCCCTCGAAGCATATCAATAGCTTCAAGACCCATATGAATTTGAAAGGGGCCACCCTAACTATGAAGTGCAGAGCCTTTCATTTAACTCTAAGTGGAGAAACGGGAATCTAGTATACAAGGTTACCGGAAGGTAGCATCCGGAGCTAGCTGTACCTCAAAAGGACGTTCTTAAAATGCTTTGCTATTAGAAAAGAAGGAGAAATGCCCATTCAACGATTGCAAGACATGCGACAACAGCAGGGCTAGACACTGAAAAGGTTCTTGTCTCGCTTTACTAATGAAATGACTTACTGTGTAGAGGTCACGAATAGGGAAGTATTAACTGCCTTAAGAGGAGGCTTGGACATGAACTCTCTTTTTTGGAGAGACGTACAAAATAAGGATCCTGCCACCTATGACGCCCTATTAGAAATGACAAGGCGAGAAATCCTCAATGAGGAATTAAGGGATCATAGGAACAGGGCATGCCAGAGTCTTTCCCCTCCTCAAATGCAGAGGGGGAGAAGCCCTACTTCTCATTTGATGGACCACCAGGCACCCTTGAATCATGGACAAGAATTAGCTGCAGCAACACTCAATGCAGTACCTACTTTGGCTTATGAGGAGGTAAACCCTGATGCTGAAATACATCAGCACCAGCCCTACCCAAGGCACCCACCAAGGGGGAGAGGTAGGGGGCGAGGCACTGGACCTAAAAATAGGGACGAAGAGCTCAACTATCCCATGGCCATCGCACGAAGAATTGCTGGGATGTCGCAAGATACTCCCGTAACACAAACCAAGGAAGAGGAAGACGCTCCCAAAGAAATGCTCCTCCCAGGAAAACCTAACAGCATGGGAATACAGAGCCAAGGCACCCCAACCGAAATGACTCTCCAAGAGGAAGGGATAATGATACAGAAAGGCGTAGAGAAGGTCAATGGCAAAGACGGAGCCCCCATCAAACAATGGCCAAGAACCTATCAGAGAAATTGATACAATCATTGGAGGCCCACATGTTGGAGGGGAATCCAGGAACTCACAAAGAAATTACGCTAGGGAGGCAAGTGACCCTCCCATAACTAGCTTCATAATTAACCAGTCTTCTTACCAAAACAATTCCGACGATCACGTTTACTCATGAAGATGTATTAGGTGTGCATTGTTGAATACATTTCCAAGAAAAGACAGCTGAGGCGGATCAACTTCCCATACACTCAACGATCGCCGCATTTAATGTTCAATAATAGACAGAATACTAATTTCGATAGACATCATAGTGACTCCAGCATACATTTTTATCTATCTTTCCACATACTCCCGTTGAGTGTAACGCAGATTGTTGTGATTTATGTTCAGTGATCGTTGTTAATGCAATTGCTTTCGTTTCACACTATCGAAGTTTAAACATTTTTGTCTCTCACCGAAAAGTGCCTCCCGCGTCCATTTCCGTCCATTTACTATCGTTACTCCAGTAAAAACGCGTCGAAATCGCACTTGACTTGGCAAGAGTGGGCCCATCACCTGTTGAGTTCATTTTTTGGGGTCAACATGTTTCACTTCTTGGTTTTACATTTGTCGTATGTTTGGCACCTGTTTATAATTGGCCACACCAATTTTATTCACACATTTGAGGGAACCCACAAGTATTATCATTTTATTCACCATTTATTTATATCTATTTATAATTTAAACTAATTATAAAAACCTCGATAACTTGCTTTAATATTTGGAGCCAGTCCTATAATATGCATTTATCAAGAAATGAGTTACTAGTGTTATATAAACAAAGGTTACACCACATTTTAATTACAATGAATATCCTTAAACTTTTCTTATTTTTACATTTATGTTCTCAACTTTTTTTTTTATAAATTTTTTTTTATCATCAATTCTCTATTAATTTTCACATCTTGTATGTAGAGACGATTTTCGTCCAAAATATTTGTTATGAGGGGTTAAAAAGAACTATTTATCCTCGTATTTTTAAATGATCGAAATAAATAACTAATACAAAAGTTAAACAAAATATTTGTCCATCTTCTCAATGCACATTAGTAGAATATTTGGATGCAAATCGTGATTAGAGACAAAATATATTAATTAATTGAAAGTAAATAATGACAATGCAACAAGGAAAAAGTTGAGGACATAAAAGTAAAAACGAACAAATATTGAAAACATTTCTTGTAATTAAAATGTGGTGCATATATAAAAAAATTGGTGGGTGAATAATTTTTACCCATAAACAAATAATAAATCAACTTGTTTATAAACTTCACCCTAGAATCATAACTGAACTCAAATATTTTTTTTCAGGATAACCCTCGGACTCGGGACATTGTTCTCTATCGGTCTAACGTTTTACTCTAAACTAACAGATTGCTTATTTTTGGCTGTCGACCTCCTCCATTTTCCCATCATTATCATCACGTGTCACCTACAACTTCTGTTTTCTTTTCTTTCATATTGCCTATTCAATGGATTTATTTTAGTTAAAAAAAAAAGATTTAAAGATTTATGATTTAGAATTTTTTTTTTTTTTGGGGGGGATTTGCAGAACTCTGGACTGAGAGTTATTACTTTCCTCACTTTATTAGTTACATAATTCCACATTAGTTTACTCTTCAAAAAGTTCATTACAAAAAAAGTCAACGTGAATAATTTTTCTCATCTAATCTCACATTAGTAGGCTAGAGTGAATCATCGTAAAAATTCAACCAACAATCAACAAATACAACTAACACAATAATGTCTCAAATAAATACTAAATCAAAGGCCATTCAAACATTAAATTCGAAAATGAAGCAAGTATTTTTCAAGCATAAATGAAAGGCTAAACACGGGCGGAGCCAAAAAATGATGTTATGATTGTTTCGCGTGGTTGAGTAGGTCTTCGCTAACAATTAAGAGAAGATTCAGATGATTGTGTAAGGAACAAATCTCTTGAAACAAAGTCCAAAAAATGGGTGCTTTTATTTATGAAGATGTACAACAAGAGAGAAACGAAATGCCTCCAAGGGGTGCAAGCACACAGAACAAGAAAAGTAAGGTGCAATGAAAGTAAAGATAATGAAAATTACATAGTCGTTGTTCGAGAATGGTGTGATTTGGGGTCTTTTTCTTCTATGCTTTCTTTTCTGTTGTATACTTTAATGAAAATTACATATTCTTTGTTTGAGAGTGTTTGATTTCGGGGTCCTTCTTTTATATTTTCTCTTCTTTTTTATACTACTTGGATAATTGTTGTAGAACAGTCTGAAACTGCTGGTCGTCCTGTAACTACTCACGTTCTTCTTCATGGCTGACTTGTCGTGGAACTTCTGTTTCTAACTGCCGTCGTTACCTCCACCATTGAACTCCTAATAACCGGGGCTTCCTGAATAATGGGGCATGGCGAGATAGCCTTTTAACTGCTTTGGTAACCGTCGCTTGAAATAGCAATGTGTCTGAATTCTGGATATTTCGTAAGCTTGGCCGACAATAACGATGTCGCCCTGAGTATTAAATAAAATGTTGTACTCGCCCAGAGTTTGGACGTCTTGTGGACTTGGGCGATGATGGGTTTCCATCGTCCAACTCTATCTTGGGCCTTTCACATGGTTTTCCTTAAACCCATCCTTCGAATCTCCTATTTGGGACTTCACTTCTTATGCCATTTAATTGGGTCACATTTTATGCATCAATAATTACCTCCCAATATGGCAAAATTAATATCGATTATTAATCTTATGTCATATTCATTCTTTGTATCTTCCCATAATACTTAAACTCCTAAGAAAGGGGAAGAATCCTAGTCATAATTGTTTGTTTGGCGGTGTCCTTATACATTCCAATAAGTGGAATATAACGCCATTCATATAAATCAAGGACATGCCACTTCTTTGCGCGATTACTTCCACATCCTGCATTGTTGCGTCTTTGTGAGATTACTGCTCATCTTCTCGCCTCTTCCCTCAAGCACTTCAGCCATGATTACTTTGGCTTCTTGCGAACTTACACACTTTAAACTTTAACAACACACCGTCGGACGCTTTTTGAATAACTCTTCTTCTATTAGTGTGTAGTTCAACGAATGTAGTTTCATCTTCCTATTCCCCTTTTTGCTAGGTTCCTTCAGAAATCTTTTTATTTCTTCTCTCCAATCTATTGCATCTCCGTCTTGTATGCAATGAACATTGATCATTCTCGCCCTTCGTTGTACTGCGGGCAAGATCACCCCATATTTGCAAGTAGATTCTCCATTCACCACCCTTGAGTAACCCAAAGCCATTTGGGCCAATTCATTTGCTAAATCGTTATACATTCTGTGGCATTTAAAGTCACCAATCAACTGATGAATTACTAATTGGGAAGCCCCCTTAATGACTACATTCTTTACTCCCAATTCTAATAACAATTCGAGTCCTACAATCAATGCCTCATATTCAGACTGATTATTGGTACACATTCCGTCCAGAGTGAATGCAAATTTGTAATAAATCCCTAGAGGATTTATCAAGACTATTCCTACCCCCGTCCCTCCAGAAGTTTTCGATACATCGAAGTATAAAATCCAAGATTTCAACTCGAATGAGTCCACTTCCGGTTCAACTTCTTTGGGCATATCTAAGCATGGATGATCGGCCAAAAAGTTAGCCAATGCTTGATTCTTCACTACTTTTTGGGGTATATGTTGTATTTGAAATTTCGATAAAGTCAAAGTCCAAAGGCCTATTTTTGATGTAAAACAGGGTAAGAAAACATATACTTAACCAAATTAACATTAGAAATTAAGTAAACAGTTACAGGCCGTAAATAAGCCCTTAATTTTGTACATGTAAAATACAAAGCTAAGCATAGTTTTTTTATAGAGGAATAATTACATTCATATTTTGTTAACTGTCTACTCAAATAATAAATTGTCGTTTCTTCGTCAAATTGGTCTTCTTGCGTGACCATCTCGGCTATTGATCCTTGCTCAGTCGATATGTATACTTTCATTGGTCGTCCTTGAATAGGTGACATCAACACTGGCGGACTTGATAAATATATCTTTAAGCTATCAAAAGCTTTTGATGTTCTTCATTTCAGACAAACTTGTCCTATTTTTTCAACTTCAAGAGAGGAGAAAAAACTTTCGTTCGCCCTGCACAATTGGAGATAAAACGCCTTAAAAAATTTACTTGCCCTAAAAACCTTTGTAGTTCTTTCTTATTACTAGGTGGTTTGGCCTCTAAAATGATCTTTGCCTTATTTTTATCAAGTTCAATCTCTCTTTTGTGCACCAGGAATCCAAGGAAATTTCCTGCACTACGCCAAATGCACATTTTAAAGGGTTCGATTTCAACTTGTATTGCCTCATTTGTTCAAATGATGGTCTTAGTTGTTCATGATGGTCTTCCTCTTTAATAAATTTG
>CAIGRS010065123.1:0-15165 GCA_903798395.1 Fraxinus floribunda | reverse complement strand
ACATTCGTGCCCACAACATTTTTTTTATTGTATTTTATTCTCAATTTTCATTAATTAGCATATCTCGACAGTGATTTCAATCCAAAACTCGTGATAAGAAGGCGTAAAAAGACTTATTTGCAACAAACACTCTTGAATAAGAAGAAAAGTAATAAAAATTAAAGTGCGATTACATTGGTACATTTTAGAGGAGAAGCCTACTATCCTTCCCACAATAAATGTAATATATGCTTTCTATATTATGTTAAATACACTTTGTTCTTTGTAAGCTCAACTAATGAGGATTGAATAAGATAATAGATAATTTTATTTATTTATTTACTTACTATTTAATTTTGTCTATCCAAATTTAGTATAAAAGAAAATTGGACGACTTTAATTTTTTTTGACAAGTCGTCTCAAATCGACCAACCCAATCAAACCATACCGATACTTGATTGAGTTGGATTGAGTTGAGTTAAATTTTGATCAATCTGATTGAATTTGAATTGAAGCAAAGATCAACCTAATCCACCTCAATTTATGCTCACCCCTAAAGATGAGCCTTGGCAGAGTGGATAAGCTCATGGATATTCAAATTTCAATACAACTAGCTTGGTCCTGAACTATGGACAGCTGGCTCCCCGTTAATTATTAGTTAAAAGACAAAAATGGGACAACAAAGTCATGTTTGGTACGGATTAAAATTTAGAACCTGTTTGGTAACAATTAAAATTTAAAATATGATCGTTATTGGATCTCATCCGTCTAACAAAAGTCAACAATAACGGTTAATTTTTCAATTATAATCCGATTTTAATCTCTATCAAACATGCTTTTAATTTTAATCAAAATCAAAATCAAACAATCAATATTAGTCATATCTTTTTTGAATCTTACAATTTTTCAATAACACATTTCAAATTTTTTTTTTTATTACAAATCTACTAAAAATCTAATTTTTGTCAAAATCAACCATTAATTGTAATCATATATTTCATGGTCCACACAACTTCTCAACTACAAATTTCATTAATTTTTATCAAAATTTATTAAAAATCTAATTTTAATTCCCATTAAATACCCTCTACTATTTGGGATAATAAATGTGGAGCCCGCCATGACGTAATCCGTGACATCGGCCCACTTTCTCTATATTTATGCGAAACGGTGGAGCTTCAACCCACTGAAGAGTGAAGAGGTGCCGTCTAATTCGAAGAGCTTGAAGAAAATTAGTAATGGCTAAACAGTTTGAGATGCCGCGCGTGAAACTCGGAACCCAAGGACTCGAGGTATATGTTAAATTTGCTTAATTCGGTTTCCAATTCGATTCAATTTATGGTCAAACTTGACATTTTTCTCCCTTTCCCGAATGAATCAAGACTATAACATCTTGAATATAAATTGATTCATCAAGCCTAACCCTAAATAGACCCAAATTAGATATAAAATCAAAAAACATATGTTCAACTGAATTTGGCGCAAGAAAATCTTGTTCACTTTTGATGAACCAACCCCAACTCCAACCCCAATTCTTAAAATGGTATTAGAGTCCATTAAGTGTCAACTAACAATTCGATCCTATACGATGAAACATATAACACTTTATTATAGGAGTCTGGACTTATGGGAACTCAATTCTTTTAACATGGCATTAAAGTCTATTAAGTTTCAACTAGCATTTCAATTCTATTAAGATTCAAATAAAAAAAAAAAAAAAAATTGAGTGCACGAATTTCAAGATTAATCTGCTCAAACGCACATCTTGTGGGACATTTGAATAAAGATGAAAATATGTAGCAATTTATAAGAGTTTGAATTACTCTCCTTAGTACTAAGATTGTTTAAGATAAATCTTAACCTCTCTTATTGTAACAACAGTCATTTAAATATTTTGATGATGTTGGTTGAACCCTCAGTTCATTTTAGGTAGATACTGATTTGGCCGGTATTTGTGCCCTGTATAATTTTGCGTTGCCATAACTTGGAGACGTGATCAATGACTTAATTGAAACAACTTCGAAAGTTCTCTGTCGTTTTATTCTTCAAAAAACATTCTGGTTTCTGGAAGTTTGGCCACCAACAGAGCTTTTAACACAAACTTAATGTATTCTAAAATCTCATTGCTTCATCCAATGACGTGTTTTTCCCTGTAGGTATCAAGAATAGGTTATGGTTGTATGGGGCTTTCAGGTGTCTACAACAATCCCGTCCCCGAGGAGGAAGGAATTGCAATAATCAAAGAGGCATTTAGTAAAGGCATTACCCTTTTTGACACATCGGATGCTTATGGTGTTAACCATGCCAACGAGCTCTTGGTGGGGAAGGTATGTACTTTTTGGATATATATACTTATTCTTGATTATGGCTGTACGTTTATTCTGGCGTGAAACTTTTGCTTCTTTTGTCATTGAAAGTTGACTTGAACAACAATAATGATATTCTACGGCGTCAAGCTGATCTAATGAAGCTCCATTTACTTACTTTAACTCCAGGTTAATGAAAACGTTAAGAGGAATTTTGTGACAAAAAAGAAAGAAAGAACAAAAGAAGACTGACAACTTCATGTCTCGAATATATACATTTTCTTAAAACTTCTTGTGATCAATTAAATTATTATCGAGCTTATGATTGTGCTAAAGTTTTCCTTCAGAGGTTAGGAATTATGGTTGATATAAGACAAGTTCACCTATCGCATCTCTAAATTATACGAAGTTTACAAAGCTAGAAAGTATTAAAAAGTTTGAATATGTGAAGAACTCTCTTTTAAAAAAATTATAATTTGGTCTAGATTATTCTTAAAGTTATGTTTAACTTGATATTTCCCATCATGGACTATTATTAGATGACTATTAATTTGAAAACTACTAAATGTAATGCATGAGCATTTCGTGGTCACCTTTGAGTTATCTCAACATAGGGAATTCAAACTTCGCAGGCATTGAAGCAATTACCTCGAGAAAAGGTTCAACTAGCTACAAAATTTGGTGTAGCTGGATTTGATGCTTCTGGAGTTATAGTGAAAGGTTCACCTGAATATGCGCGTTCTTGCTGTGAGGCCAGTCTCAAGAGTCTTGATGTAGACTATATCGATCTGTACTATGTACACCGAATTGATTCTACTGTGCCTATCGAATACACGGTGAGGTTTTTTTTTTATTACATTTTTTTTTTTTTTGCTCTCATCTATTCATTTACGTTAGTGGCCATTAACTACGTTTTCTCTTGATTTTCACTCATTTTTCTTGTCATGGTTTCCACTTCACTAACAATATGATTGCTCTGGTTGATAAAATTATTTTTGAATTGCAGATAGGAGAACTTAAAAAGCTAGTCAACGAAGGCAAAATAAAATATATTGGATTATCAGAAGCTAGCCCAGACACAATAAGGAGGGCTCATGCAGTTCATCCTATTACTGCTATTCAAATGGACTATTCCCTTTGGATTCGTGACATCGAAGATGAAATAATTCCACTTTGCAGGTTGCTAATTTTTCTCAAATATTTATTGTTATCTGTCCTGTTTGAATATTATAATCTCATATAGTTTTTCTTTTTGTCTTTTCGGAAATTGATTATAGGGAACTTGGGATTGGAATTGTTCCGTACAGTCCCTTAGGTCGAGGATTTTTTGCTGGGAAGGCCGTGGTGGAAACTGTGGAAAATAACTCATTGGTGTGTATCATCTATATCTTTTTATTTTCAGTGCATAATATCTTCTTTAGTATCCAAGATCGTCTAGTGGTTTCTTCAATTTTTTCATCTCTAATTGCTGAAAGTTGTGTAATTTTCTCGCCGTCAGGCAAGTCACCCAAGGCTTCAGGGAGAGAACTTTGATAAGAACAAAGTCATATATTTTCGTATAGAAGCATTGGCTAAGAAGCATGGATGCACTCCTGCTCAACTTGCACTTGCATGGGTTCTTCATCAAGGAGATGATGTTGTACCTATTCCAGGTAAGCCAATCATATAAGAAGCTTTACTTTAAATACTGTAATAGAAACCACGTCGGACAGATTAGAAATGTCGAGCATTAAAGAAATTGGAAATATCTGTTTAGAAAACTTTGCCATTGAGCTCACATTATATTCACATTGAAACTTTTCTTTCGTCCTTGGTGAGTATAAGAATATTCATATCCAGAAGTATGTAAACAGAAATCATCTTGGAGATGCGTGCATTCTGGTGTTTTGATTAGTTTAGATCCTTAATAATGTACTGAACTGGAATTGTGACATGGACTAAGCTGAAACAGCTATCTGAACTAATTAACTGGGCCTCTTCGCTTGATTCAGTTAAGTGCCAATTCAGCTATGTTATGTATTGGGCAAAGGGAATTTTGGAGATTTAAAGCTCCCTTTTCAGTTTGGTGGGGAGTAATAACACGATAACCCCCTTTAACACTCTCCCGTTTCTCTCAAAAGTGGAAGTCTATTTTAGACTCCTGTCTCTCCTCCACCATTGAACACAAACAGGCACACAGAGGGAGGGAGAAACATCTACCCATCTCTTCATTTCTTGTGGTTTATTATCCCTTCAAACCGTGAAAACTGGGCTTTCCAATATTTATTTTGCCATTACATTGAACTCAACCAATCGCTATGCGTCCGATCCCTACATAGATAGGTGTGAGGATCGTTAATTTTGCGACCACAGATTTCTAGAGCTAGTGTAACTGAATAGATTACTCGAACAAAATTCATGTTTGTAATGCCAGAGAGATCACCCACAAGTGTGTACCAATGCAAGACTATGAGTAAAGTAAGGCAAGATGTTTTGCTGAAGAATGTAAGCACAGTTCATGACGTCTATGAACTGTGTAGTTCATCAGCTTGTAGTAAATAGCGTGCTTTAGACTTTACAGCAAACAAATTATTTACTGGACAAGAAGCTGAACCCTTATTTGTGATAGAATAGACCACTAACTACCACTACTCGTGACAGCTAAGTACTCAGCAACTCATGAAATCCAGGTACCCTCACTCATTAGGGATGGGTTTGAAAACCATCATTTCTTCAAATACCTCTCTTAGTTATGTTATTCCTTTTCTTCTTACCCTGTTCTTCCGAGGAAATGAAAGGGTTAGAACTAGAGTGAAAAAATAACTAATCTGCTCGTGCTAGCTTTCTGTTAATTTGGGATCTGTGAGCAAGAGCCATCTTATGCATATAAGGCCTATATTAATAGCCATTTTGGCCATTCCTAGATAGAAAGATTTGAAAAGATGGATCATGAAGTGAGATTAAACCATAACTAGTTTACGTAGATCATTCCACTTTTCATGAAATAATAACACGAAGTTAGGTCGAGTCTCACTTTCCTCGTGGATCTATTTCCTTTAGTATCATTAGGTAGATTTGGATAAGAAATTGGTACAAAGTCTGTTATCTCTGGAAAATTGTTATCATTTGTGGATGCTGTAAGAAATTTTCCTAGAAATTGAATATGCAATGGATGGTGACTATATATATATATATTAAATTGATCTCACTATTTGCATTGGTTTTAATGATGATTTATCTATCAATCTTGTCATATTTGTAGGTACGACCAAAATTAAGAATCTCCACTCTAATATTGAGTCTGTGAAACTAAAGCTTACAAAAGATGATTTGAAAGAGATCACCGATGCAGTTCCCATCAATGAAATAGCAGGGTCGAGAAGTTCTAACGAGGCTTTTCATAAGATCACATGGGAATTTGTGAATACTCCACTGCCGAAATGAATCAGCAAAATGAATAATTATTAGCGTGCTATGTTTTGAATAAACTGGAGTTGTATCGGGTACTTGACGCGGTTTGTCTTGCATATGTTTAATTCCCTTTGTAGTTATCCAACTTTCACTAGTTTGTGTGGATGTTGATCACAAATACATCGCATGGCTATTAAATAATTGAACATCTGTTTTTTTTTGTTTCTCTCTTTTTCCGTCTGTTTTATTCTGACGGCATTTTTGTTTAAGTTAGATATTGGATGTTATTCGATGGGCATATTTTACTAGATATTGGATGTTATTAAGCTAGATAGTAGATGATATTTTGTAGCATATTTGTAGCAGGTTAATAAAGGTTGAAATGTGTAGGTAGCAAATTTATTTCTGCTAGATATGGAGAAGATAATTTGTATCGTCGGATAACGATTTTTAAAAAACTGTGAGTAAAATGGAACTTGAACTCATATTGACAGTTGGATTCTAGTAATTACAGGGACTCGAATGAGATTTTGTTTATGAAATATCAAAATGTAATGAGCGATTTTGGGTATTAAAATAACTAGATTGATCCAACATGCGCCTAATTACTCGGATCCAGTTGATGTGCAAGTCTCTGGTAAAATAGTGCAAAGGAGCTAACTTTTATTTCCTTTACTTTCACTATATAGTATTTCTGAAGCATGTTTGGCTAATGCTTATAAGTTTATTTTAAGAATAATTTTGAAATTAAATTAATTTGTTTTCTAACTTAATAACATCATACATAATCATACATCTGTAAAATAAAAAATGGTCTGAAGAACGACTCATCCATCATTGCTAACGTGGAGGAACAGCTTAGTTCAAAGAAAGAGCTCGAAGAATGAAGGAAAAGAGCTGGGGGCTTCCAAATTTTTCCTTTCGTGAATATATTAATGGGTTAATACGCCAATGGTCACTCAACTGGCGCCCAATTTTATACTTATTGTTACTATGATCACTTAATTTGATTTTGTTTCATCAATGACTACTCAATTTTATACTTAGTGTTATCATGACCATTCAATTTGATTTGATTTTATCATGACCACCAAATTTCATATGATGTTTCACCATGGCCATTCAAATTTCATATAATATTTCATGATGACAACTCAACTTATTTACGTCATTTTCAGTAATTTTAAAAGGAGTAAAACGATAACTTTGCATTCTATATATAAAATAAAAACTTATTAAAAGAGACGTTACTTAAAAAAAGTTACTTAGAAAAATAAAATAATATAAAAATTTATTGAAAACACTTTTTAAAATAAAATAAAAAATTATTTTTAAAAAATAAGTCACTTAGAAAAATAAAATTAAATTAAAAGTTCTTTAAAAATAAAATAAAATAAAAACTTATTTTAAAAATAATACAAAATTATAGTGAAACGTTATTTGAAATTGGACGATTATGGTGAAACGTTATATGAAATTAGGTGGCTATGGTGAAATAAAATTGAATTGAATAATCATGATGACACTAAATATAAAATTGGATGGTTACGAAATAAAATTAAATTAGATGGGTTGGGGTGGGCATTGATATATTAATCTTCTTGTAATTTTTGAAATTGCAACTCACACTCTATGTTGATGAGTTGATCCATTCTGATAATGTAAGTTTTAACAATTTAATTTGAAAATGTTAGTTGTATTATTAGATACGAGTTGTAATGCAATGGTTGATTATTAGTTTTCTATGATTCATATACAAACAATGTAGTAACCATATTGCATCCCATGCATTTGTTGTGCAATTCATATTACATGCATTTTTAATTACAAAATCGAAGGTAATTGCAATCTTGATAATTCTCTCTACGATACAAACTTGATTCCTGTATTTTCTTCCCCTTTTAGCATTACTCTTGCACTCAATATTTTACCATTGTCCTTTTGATTAACTTGAGCATTGAAGATCGTAGGATCGTGAACTCCCCTCGTTTTTTGTGTTTGGAGAGGCTTTGATCTTGAGCATCTAACGCCTGCGTTCCAAGTGCACAAGTAACATGTCATGGGAGAGAAGTAGAATCGAGATATATTAACCATTGTTCTAAAAAGCACACTTAGGCGGGACAAAACGTTTTGCCTTGACAATAAACTCGAATTAAGTGGTGAACTACCAAGTTAACTGCTTAATGTGCGCCTAGACGTACTTTATTTTTCCTTTTTTTTTTAAAACCCATTTCCCTTTTTAAAAATATTTTATTTGACTTCAGTTTCAAGTTTTTAAATCACTCTATCTATATAAAAGTCAAAAATGACTTTATAAATTACGGTGTTATTTGTATTATGTAATTATGATTTTGAAACTTATCGTAATTTTAAAAACTTCGAAAATATGCATGAAGTTCCAATATATCTGTAAAGTAGGACTTGTCTACTTGAAAGATAAAATTATGAAAACAGTCTAACTTTTGTATTTTGAAAATTTGAAATTATATAATTGACTAATTGTAGGAATTATAAAGTAAATAACTAAATATAGTATTTTCTAATTATACATGTTTTGTATGTATTATTTTATTGTTAAATGATTTATAGAATGTTTTAAGTATTTAAAATAATAATAAAAATAAGTATATATATAAATATATATATATATATATTATTTTTTTTCGTATAGACCTCATCAAGGCTCATAAAGCTCGACGTGTTGGGTCTTTATCAGATTTGGATGTCAACAATAATATGTTTTGTAATTATCACATAATAAAAGAAAATAGTGAAACAAATACTAAGGAGTTGATTTTATTTGATCGCTAGAAATGGGGGAAAAAGTAATAAATGAAAAGAAGGTACACATAAACACATGATTCACACAAATATTGAAGAATGTTATAATTAGAAGCAAAAAATGAAAACAGAGTGAGACATGGCCACAAAAAAACACCTAATCTTGATTTTTCGTGTTACCCATTATCAGCAATTCACACGTGCAATTAACTTGTGATCATAAAGGGCTAAAGAAAAGGAAAGAAGAGACAGGGGGGGTGGTCCTGGTTTTGCGTGTTCTAATTGGTTTTGCTTTTCTTTTCGAATTCATATTAAAGAATAAATTACAATAATTGCGTTTGTTTTTTGAAAATTGTGGAAGGAAAACGTTTTTTTTTTTTTTTTAATTTTTGGGAACTGTCCAATGATGTTTTATCACGTGGCATTGTGTCACTTTTTAATAAAATAAAATTCCTCCATCTTGGAATCACTTTTTAATTCAATTAGCAAAAGTTAAGCTAAAATTTATTATGGTTATAAATTATTTGATTGCATTGTGTCATTAGATTGCTTGGTGGAACATGTGATGAAAAATAGTTTTAGTTATTGATATAACTATTTTCTTTTTCAATCATCATATTTGTCTAAAAAATTTCTTGAAAGTGTAATACTCTACCGGACAAACTTCTATATACACACTAGATCGTATTTGATACGTCACATAACCAAGTTCCACTCCAAGTGGAATTTACCATATGGAGTCGTGGAAACCTAAAGCTCTTCATTTTTCAATGATAATTACACTATACACCCTCAAATCTTTTAAGATTCTACATTTACTATCTAGGAGCACAAGCGACAAAGGATGTTAAATTTTAGTGACCTGTAATCCCTGACGTCGGCAAAACAAACTTTCCATTTCCTATATATATTAACGTCGATGCTGGATTTTCTTCAACTCATCACTAAGAGAAGCGCGAATTTAAGCGAGAAGAAAGTTAGCTATGGCTGAACAAGTTGAAATGCCGCGAGTAAAACTCGGAACCCAAGGACTCGAGGTATGCAATCTTCTTTTCTTAATTCATTCGATTCAATTGGTAAATCCCATTTGAATTTTTGTTTTCGGCCGAATCCAATGACCAGTGACCTTTCTTATTATCAAATCTCTGCACAACTTTGCATTTGCGTTTCATCAACGGAACGGAGTGAATTTTGTGGCCTCTCTGACATATTTGTCTGGATACTGGTAAATAAGTGTACCAATTTAATTATTAATTATATGAAAATAAGGTTCAATAAAAAAGGACAGAGAATCTGTTACAAAACCTGATGTAAAGTTATAGAAACATTACATGAATTTGAAGAAAATCCATGATTGAATCACTTCAGATTGTCAAAGATGGATCACTCATATTTGTTCAAATACTTTTACAGTGAATAACACAAGATTCCCACAATCCACGAATTGTATCTAATTGGGATATGGGCTATAACTTATGGGTGCAAATTGGTCGTCAAATAATGCAATCATTCATTCGTTTTCTTCAGATGATGTGTTCTTGAATCTTATTGCTTCATCCAATGATAAATATTTTTGATTTAGGTTATGGTTGTATGGGGCTTTCAGGTGCCTACAATAATCCTGTCCCTGACGGGGAAGGAATTGCAATAATCAAAGAGGCATTCAGTAAAGGCATTACATTTTTTGACACCTCCGATATTTATGGTTTGAACAATGCCAATGAATACTTGGTCGGAAAGGTAATTTCTAAGATACTTATTCTCGATTGTTGCAGCGCACTGGAATTTATATGCTGGCAAGATACTTTTTATTCTTTATTGGTTATAAGATGATGGATTATTCTTCATTGGTTATAAGACGATGGCTTATTCTTCATTGGTTATAAGATGATGGTAACGATAGATTAATATTTCAGCACATCAAGTAGAACTAACGTGAAAGTTGAAAGCATTTTGCTCAACTATATATTTTGCTTTCTTAAATTTCAATTCCAATTGCTTCATTTGAATAAATTGAAGCATCAAGTAGGTAGTAGTACAGAGTATAGACACATTGAAGCCTCAGAGTGGAAAGTTGCAAGCATTCTGTTGAACTATATATTGTTCTTTTTCATGAACTTCAATTCCAATTTCTTCGTTAAACTGCAGCATCAATTAAATATTAGTACGGGCCACACAAAAAATGGATTGGAAATTTAGCTTTTGTTTTTTCTGAACTTAATTGCGTTTAATCTAATTCTGTGGTACTTTCGTCACTAAAGGCTGAAGCGTCAATTCAATATTGCTACAGACACAATAAAGTTGGAGTGAAGCCTCAAAATCAAAAGTTGAAATGGTTATACCGAACTGTATATTCTTTTTTTTTTAATAAATTGCAATTCCTAATTCGTATTCGTGTAAATTAAAGCATCAAGTAAATATTACTATGAGCTCATATACACGATGGATTGGAACCTCAGAATTGAAAGTTCAAAACAACTCTCTTCAGTTTTAGAACGAGATTTTCATGACTTTTCAATTACAGTACTGGGATTCTGAGCTTGATTAGAAGAGATTGAAACATCAATTTTTAACATGTCTGCACTTGTGTAAGCACCATTTAGCTCCTATAATTTTATGCTAAGGAACTATAATGCAGAGGCTGGTACAAAGTCTGATTATATACGACCAACTTTGGGTTTTTAGGATTCTAGGTTTGATTCATTTGTATAGGTTTGTGATTCGTTTTTCTTGTATAAAATCAGTTCTTCGGTTTACTTATTTAACTCCATGATAGTAATAACAATAAGAGAGGAAATTCAGTGGTAAAAAGAAATATAAACAGGCAGCTTTTTTGAATCTATATTACAAAGTTTCAATATGTGAAGAAGCTATTCTTTGGAAGGTGATATAAACTGGGTTTTAGGTTATTCTTCATTTATATTTAACTTCAGCTTTTCCATATCGAACCATTAGGTAACTTTTGATTGAAAACTGCTAAATGTAATATATGAGTGAGTGACCTTACTTAAGACGTTCAATTGTTGCAGGCATTAAAGCAGTTACCTCGAGAAAAGGTTCAGTTGGCTACAAAATTTGGTGTATTTAAAGAAGGTAGTCCTGAAGTTATAGTAAAAGGTTCACCTGAATATGCTCGTTCTTGCTGTGAGGCTAGCCTTAAGCGTCTTGATGTGGATTATATTGATCTCTACTACATACATCGAATTGATCAGAGTGTGCCTATTGAAGAGACGGTTAGTTTTTTATATCTACTTTTATTTGTTCTTATGTGGCCATTTTGATTAGTGTCCATTGACCTCATTTTCTCTTGTTTTTATTCGTTTTTCTTAACGCACTTTCTATTTCACTTAATATTACATCTTGATGATAAACTTGTTTATGAGTTGCAGATGGAAGAACTTAAAAAGTTAGTTGACGAAGGTAAAATAAAATATATCGGCTTATCTGAAGCTAGTCCAGATACAATAAGGAGGGCTCATGCAGTTCATCCTATTACTGCTATACAAATGGAATATTCCCTTTGGACTCGTAACATCGAAGAAGAATTTATTCCACTTTGCAGGTTCTAATTATTTCTCACGTATATCTATTATAGTCCTGATGTTCGAATTTCATATTGATTTTTTCACGACATAGAGTACTTGATGCCATATTCCTTCTACGACTATCATTGCAATGATCAGTTCCTATTTTCTAATATAACAGTTCGCGTTTGTGTACTTCTTTTGTTGATGTGTTAAACTTGTATTTTTGATGGGTTAATACAGTCTCACTTAGGGTTTTGAACATTCTTGCTTTTGATGAGAATACTAGAAGTTCTGTTCTTTCTTTTTAACGATGTTCGAATACCCCAGTTCATCTTCTTTCCATTACTATTCTTCAAGTATATGTAGTTTTCATCTTATCCTTCTCCTTCCTGTTCAATAATAATGTTCTCATATAGAATTTCCTTTTCTTTTTGGAATGGTTGATTAGAGAACTTGGTATCGGAATAGTTCCATACAGTCCAGTAGGGCGAGGTTTTTTTGCTGGGAAGGCCGTAGTGGAGAGCTTGCCCCCAAATAGCAAACTGGTTTGTATGCTTCCTGTCTTTTAATTTTAGATGTGTAAACTCTTCCTTGGAATCCAAGATGATTTAGTAGTTTCTTCATTTTAGTAATCTGTATTTGCTGAATCGTCGCCTAATTTTCGTACCATCAGGAACATCATCCAAGATTTACAAGAGAGAACTTGGATAAGAACAAAGCTATTTATTTTCGTATTGAAGCATTAGCTAAGAAGCATGAATGCACTCCTGCTCAACTTGCACTTGCATGGGTTCTTCATCAAGGAGATGATGTTGTACCCATTCCGGGTAAGTCTATTCATATATAACTTGCATTAAATGTGGAGAGTTTGATAAGACTTTGGCTTAGACCTATCCCCATTTTTTTCAAAATATATTTTTCTCTATCGTCCTTTCAACAACACATTCTTCTATAAAATAAATTATACGCAAATTCAAATTTTTTTCTTATATTTTAACAATACATTTTTCATCAATCTACTATTTCAAAATGCGTTCTACACAAAAAATGAGGCTCAAACTTGGAAAATTGTGATTATTTGTCAATGTTGTACGAGACTTTATGCAAAATCACATAGTAATGGATGGTGACTAAAATGGTTATTGTTACTTCAGCGAACTTAGTTTGTTACATTTGGAAATTGTGATGTCAATGTTGTAAGAGATTTTATACAAAATGGCACAGTAATGGATGGTGATTAAAATCTTTTTTATTTATATTAATTTCATGAGTTGTTTTTATCTTGACGGTAACATGCCATTCAATCTTGCAATATTGTAGGTACGACTAAGATAAAAAATCTCCATGAGAATATTGGTTCTGTGAAAGTGAAACTTACAAAAGATGATTTAAAAGAGGTCTCTGATGCAGTCCCTACCAATGAAGTGGCAGGACCAAAAGCTAACGAGTTTATTGCTCGGGTCAATGCGAAATTTGCCAATACCCCACTCCCAAAACGAACTTTGCAACATTGATAAATCTTTGTATGTTATGTTTTCTAATAATGTGCCTCCAGGGCATTTCATATTTGTACTAGTGACTGATGCAATTTTAAATGAAGTTCAATCTCTCTCGATTTTCTGTCTTAAGATCCTAACTCATTACCAATAGTAAAAATAGAAAAAAGTAAAATAAAATCCAGTACACCACCATAGTTATTTACATTAATTCCTTCATTTTGTGCATTGAACTTTTAAGTTTTATTCTCATTGTAGCATTATTGAGAAGTTGCCTTAATGGACAGAAAATTGGCCTAGAATTTTTAATGTATGAAATGATCGAACCTTTCTCCTAGGAAGTTGGTCACGTTTGTCACTCCTACCCTTGAGTAACGTGATCAACCACTTCTGATATTTTTTATAATCTTAGAGAAAAATCTTTTTTTTTTTTCAAAATAAAGCTAAACATCTCAAAGAATTTTGGACATGGGCTCTGTTAGACCTTACAATTTTTTTAATTTTTCTTTTTTCGTTGATGTAGGAACCCGCAACCGCTACACGAGAGTGCGCACTGGGTAAATTTCGCTCCATGTGTAGTAGCCTACAAACCACCAATTTGGCCACCCCCGAAGGGGCTAGACCTTACAAATTTTTAACACATCGTAACATTGTTTGATTTGGCTCACGCCTTTCCCTAAGCAATAAAGAGGCTCACCCTGGGCTGTTCTAATTCTTCTCTCTTTCAATTAAATTGTGTGAAATTTAGTAATTTTCCATCGTGTGACTTTTCACTGGTGGACTTCTCACTATTCCTTTAATAGATAAAGGGCGAGACAAGGAACATGTGGGGTTGCAAACGAGCCTAAAAGTCTACTTCAACTTGCTTTATGCCAGGTGTATGGACCTTATATGAAGTGTGTGAGAAACGTGGAAATCGGTGATTAGGTACTTCAACATCATAGATAGATTTGGTGGAATTGGATACTTTCATGGTGATTCATAATTTATCAATGGATAAACCATGACATCGGCTACTTTAGCCAAAAAAAAATAATATTATAGGAGATTAAGATGGATACTATTATTTGATTTTCGTTTAAAGGATGTACTAGATCTTTTCTTATCTGATATAAATACACCATCTTACGGAATATGTTAAATGATAAATCCACATTGATTAAATACTAAAATATATATCAATATGTAAGAACTTAGATTACCGCTCTTAACAATCTTGAAATTTTAAAATAGAATTCCGTATTTTAGTATCGATAAATCAAATGCGAAACTATGAACATATAGACTCTCAAAAGTCCAAGTTTTCTAAAGGCGGCTCTCTTTGTATTTTCTAAACGACGTGACTAACCAACTATCAAGTAAGTTGATTCTTCGTAATCCAATGGGCAATGGCTTCACCTTGATGCAAAAATTAACACCCTTTGTCATTCAAATATGAATAAATAAATGAACTATTGCTCTTTCATTGTTTCTTAACCCAAAAATATGGTACTTATATTCACACCGCAGTTTTTGTCACTTACACCACATTTTAGTTCAATTAAAATCTTCAATCTTTGCTCATTATAACCTTTATATTCCTAACTTTTTTTGAACACGTTCTTAACTAGCACATCGCATTTTCTTAATTAGCACATCACATTTCTAATAATTGTTATTTTTCAAAGGGTAATTATATTCCCACAA
>CAIGRS010065078.1:0-11183 GCA_903798395.1 Fraxinus floribunda | reverse complement strand
GGACAGCCCATTAAGTGGGACCCGGATCGTTACAAACGCTCTCCTTTAAGTTCACAATAACGAGTATCTTGTCAAGTTGAGCGAATGCATGTTGAATTTCAGTACAAGCTACTCCGTCATGTAATACATCAACATTGTTGGGTGGTTCGCCTCAATATGACTATTTAAGCTTGGGACTTTTTATTTCTAAGCTTAGGGCTGGACAAAACTCCTGAATCAAATTGGACCGAACCAAACTCGAACCGAATCGAAACGAGTGGTTCTTCATAAATTAAATACCCGAACGGATATTCGAATTGAGAACCAATGAGTTTGGGTCGTTTCTCGGTTCTAGACCAGAACCGAAAAATCAAAGAAGAACTGATTCTAAATAGTTTTTTTAAAATTTTTTATATTAATCCAGCCAAATTAGTTTTTTTGTAACTTTGATATGAATCATCGAGTTTTAATATTAGTATCTACTTTTTGGTATTTGTATTCATTGAATTATTCTTATTAGACAACTTGTTATTGATTGTTTTTAAATGGGCTACAATGATTTGTAAAAGTTACGAATGAAAATGTCATTAGTTGTATTTATGTAGTGTTATTGTAAATGTTAAAAAATTTAATTATGGTACGGAACCGAATTCAAACGGTTCCATACTTATATTTAGACCGACGGTTCCATTTATTAAATACTCGAAAGTTTTGGGTTGATCACATATCCAACCCTATAAGCTATTTGTTCTTTTCCTTGATAATTCACGTCACATTAGATCCTTGTTTGATTCAACTAAAAAAAATTATAAATCTATATTAAGTTTAATAATTAATTTTAATGATACATTTCATGAGATTCGCAATTTTTTAATTATATATGGGTGTGTTCGGTAGAGATTAGAATCGGATTAAAATTGAAAAATTAATCGTTAGTGTTGATTTTTATTAGGCGAGTGAAACTCAATAACGATCATATTTTCAATTTTAATTGAATTTTAAGCAGGCCAAACATGCTTATATATTCTATCGCTTTTTATCAATTTATACATTTAATTATTATTTAAATCAAATGTGAGTTAAGGTTTACGAAATGAATTCCTCATTAAAATGTGAAGACACGCGCTGCAGCTGCTGGACCCCACACTGGGTTTTGGATAGGGACGAAGCCCAATCCCCAAATCCCTTTCATCATCCCACACGCCATCTTTTCCGATAAACTCGGCCCCACAACACTAAACCTATACATACAACAAGCACTATATCTATACTTTATCTTCCACCAAATTCAATGGTAGGTCACGTGCCAATCACGTGGAACCGAAAGAGATATGTGATGACGTGGGTGAAATTTATTGGCTTTGCGCGTCCCGCAAAAGTTAGGTTGGCGAGGTTGTGCCGCTCCGTACTGGGGCAGGCATAGTGGGTGGACGAGGAAAATAGAAATTGCGTCAAAATATCCTTTTCATGTCGCCACGATAATTATCCACTTGAGAACGGGGTACGAATAATGGCCTCAATTTCACCAAAATTACGATAACGCCACTCCTTGACCAAATTATTATTTATTTATAGAAATTTGTTTCATTTTAATTAGGCTACGAATTGTCTTAGAGCACATTTTTATCATGTAAAGATTTACAGCGGGTTATTTTAATTTACACACATAATTCACGGACCTACATGAGTTGGTTGAGTAATGAATATGCATCTTAATGCCGTTGAGACTAAACATATAAATAAAGAGTTTTTTGTGTACAAGCGAATTGGAACCAAAACTGGTGGTCCGATTTTAGGTTTGGTTTTGATTTACATTTCTGAAAGGCAATATCGAGTATTGAAATATTTGAACAGATCCATCTGATGTCCAAGCCTAAGTACTTTTAGCCAAAATTCCTTCCTTTAATGATCGAGTATTTTATTTGTTTGATTGTGTAGAAGAAGATTTTGAGGTTGGCACAAGTAATTGGGAGTTGTTACCACTATGTCAATGTAGTTGCAACTTAATTAGGGAGGCAGGAAATTGTTACCATATGCTGGATCTTAGCTGTATGGCTAAGGCAACTTGAATGATCTATTAGGTTGATTTGGTAGGCAGCGCTAAAAGATTAAATTTGGTAGGATAAGAAATGATGTGAGTGCAATAATAGCATGCCCATGGAAGTAAATCTGCATGAGTGGATAAAATGCATTTAATTTCTACTACTTTTGAGTATTCCCTTTTTATTTTTCCTTTGTTCCCAATGAAGTATGGCCATAGGAGTGTTGCACATGTTCTTGTTGACATGCAAGTATTCCATCTTATCTCTTACTTGTACGTCTTTAGTGCATGTTTTGGCGTGTTTGTATATGTGTGTGACCGTAGTATTTCACTTGCTGAACATGTTTTATAGTCGACCTTGAATGGTATAGACGTCCTTGGAATGATCCCGTAGTTCTTCCGATATAATAGGGTTGTCCGGTCAATATATAGATACATATATTAAGCCTTTGTTTGTTACCTATTATTTTTAAAATACGCATTTTTCTTTTATTTTCAATTACACATTATTCAATAAATAATATTACTTGCAAATATAAAACTTTTCGTTATTTTTAACCACATATTCTCCAACATAATACTATTTCAAAATACATTTTGGACAAAAAAATAGGGCTCAAACAGACGCCGAGTATACAATTTATTAAGGTTTTCTGATCAATACCATGTGTTAGTCAATGTTGGGAGGAAATAATAGAAAAGGAATAAGAATTATATATGCTTCAAGAATAATTTTTATAATATGCTTTAGTATTGCTTTCCTTGTTAGAATTGAATTTTGAAATGCAGTGATGAGATTTTTTGATGAATTGTTTTATGCACAGCCTGTATTGGGCTGTTATTTTGATTGTTTTGTAATAGTATTAAATAAAAAACCAAAAATGTAAAATAATGATTAATATGTAGATCTTAAATTTATTAAAAAAACCAAATGCTGTTAGTTGTCAATACTATTGTTATAGGCCACCGAGGAAAAATTGTATTGTCGAACTTTATAATTTTTGAAGTCATCCAAATGAATTATAGGTGTAAATTCATGTCCAACCGCTCACAATCCAACGCTCCATACGCATTGGGCATGACATAGACTAGAGTTGGGCCGTGTCAGAGCTAGCTCTAGAGTATTTCTTCGTTCAGGTTTGGTCGATGTTGGCCTTTTATTTATGAAAACAAATTTGAAAATATCGAACTTTACGACTCTTCTAGAATATGGTTCAAATAATTTTTTTTTAATTCTTTTTACACAAAGATATGTTGGTCTATGCCCTAATTTTAGGCATTCGAGCCCACTCTAGAATCAAGTTTTGTCCCCTCAATACAACCTTTGGTCATGCAATGCATATTGTCCTCATCGCCAAACAAAAATCCAAGTGGGAGTTGGCAAAACCATTTAAGAGAACATGGGATTATATTTATGTGTATCATTACACAATGTAGTGAATAGAAATGTCATTTTCTTTCCTCTTTTCCACCATACAAAGTTATTTATCCATTGCCAAACAAATTTTTCCTCGTACCACTTGAAAACCACAATTTATCAACATGAGGGCATGCATTTAAATTCGTGTTTTTGATACTTTTTTGGTGAATAAATAACGAGATTTTCCCGATATTTTCAATTTCTTCAGAATTTTCCAAATGGAAGCAATACTAAATTTATATCTAATTCATTAATTTATGCATTGCCTCTTACACGACTTGAATTGACTTAAGTTTAAACTAGGTTAATCATAAATATTTTCGATAGTAAAATCAATCGGCCTATGAATTACAAATAAACTAAAATGCTCTATTTATAGAGTTATAAATGGAAGAGATAAATAAATAATTAGAAAATCATCAAGTACGAAACTAATTAACGACAAGAAATCATGAAAAAAAAATACAAAAATCGTGGAAGATCTTCACAATCTTTAACAAATTAAAAAAAAAAAATAAATAAATCTTTAAAGGTGTTAAACTAGTTCCTCATAACTAGCACGTCCTGCAATTTAGGGGCTCAAAATATGCTAAATCGTACATTGTTATTTTTTAAGTTTCTTCTTTTTTTTAATGAAAAAAGAAAATTACAAAGTGATTAGAGTGGGTTGACCTACCCCCAAACGCCACAAATTTGAGCTTACTTTACCTCTTTCACAACTCATAAAAGGATTTGAGTGAAATTAAATCAATATAATAACAGTGGGAGATCTCATAACTTTCTTCATAAGAAATCTAAGAATGTCTTTTGATGAATTATTTTGCTAATGACAATAAAATAATTCATTTTCCCTCAATCATGATCATATATATATATATATGTATTGGGAAGCACTATACAGTGCTTGATCTAAATTATCCAATTAAGCTAGTGTTTGACATCCATTTTGGATTAAAAAAATAAAAAATAAAAATTGGAACAGTGATTGATAGAAGAATGTGTAGTTCAAAAGTAATGAAAAAATTTAGATTTGTGTGTAATATTATTTTATTTGAAGAATGTGTAGTTGAAATAAAGAAAAAGAAAAAAAATGAGAATGATAATGGGTGTCACACAGGGTCTAAATAATAAGGGATTACTTGCACACTTTCAGCTGAAAATGAAATGTTAGAGGATAATATTTTTTATTAAGACTAATCAAAACTTCTATAACTCATGTGGAAATGAAGGGAACAAGATAAACTTACTAAACTATTAAGTTAGATCAACATTTATATTCAACACATAAAGGTAAAGACCATTTTTTTTTTTCACATATCGAGGTTTAAAACGATCAGTCTAAATAGAAAGTTAGATGTACTAATTAAGGTGAGTCGAGTGTTATATTTGTGTATTGTGAACACGCCAAAATATAAAAATAGACAAGTATGCACACTTACTTCTTACAAGTATTAATTTCATTCATCTTAGGTGTAATCAACATTACTTACAATCACTATGGGTATGTTTGTCTCCCATTTTTGGAGAAGAAATAAAGTTTAGATTAGTTTTTTTTTTTTTTTTTTTAGAGAATGTGTGGTTGAGAAGTAAAGTAATTTTATTGGTCTGTGTGTAGAATATTTTATTGAGTGAATATGTGGTGGAGATTGTTTACTGTAGCAAACAATGTTTGAAAAAATGAACGATAAACAAGGGCTATATTCGATCCCCTCATAAAAAAATTGATCAGAGAATTTAATAAATAAAATTTTTAACTTATTTTTCTTTTTTATTTTAATACCTTCATGTTCTATATGATCTTCTTGCAAAAAATGCAATTATCTTTTTTCAAAAATTAAACCAAAAAAACTCTACACAACTGAATGTAGGAGAATAATTAAAAATAAACAAAAAATAAGTCGAGTACCAAAACATAAATTTGTATTGGTTCAAAAGGTCACCAAGGGCAGCATTGTAATAAAACTGAAAAGCCAGGTGCAATTTTGTGGGGAAATATTTAAGATCCGAAACCAGGGTTAGTTGAAGCTAACTGTAGTGAAGGTCCTACTTCGTCTTTATCCTCTTCTTCTTGCACATTTTCCACCTCATTTTCATTTATTTTCTCAAAATTACTCAACAACTTTAACTAGTTGTACTCTGCTCTTTAATATGTGTACCATTTGCATTAATCTGTATATATCTCCCCTCTCCTCTTCGCTGTCTTTCTCTCCCTTTATCTCTGTGTACACATTTCCTCTCTCTCAACCAATTCTCATCCTCATCTTTCTCTAAAAGAACCAACAATTGCGTAGACAGTTCGTTTGTTGCAACTTTTCTCTCTCTAAAAAAAAGTTTGCCGGTGCAGACGTCAGCAGCTTATTCCGATCGCCGGTCTCTTTTCAGGTTGGTTTTTTTTCACTGAAATTTTTGTTAATTTCTTAAAATAATACGAGAAAAGAGACTGATAGAATAGGCGCAATATGTTGTTTTTCGTGTTTCCTTTTCAATTTTTTTAGTAATTGAAATGGAATATTGAAGTGAGGTTTTCTTTTTTCATGATTATTGAACTTTTTTCTTGTGTAATAAAAGGAGTTTGCTGGTTTCTGTTTCCGGATAAAAAGTTGAGGATTAATTAGTGATCTTTCTCATCTCTTGCTAAGGTAGACTCTCTAAAGTAATTTGGACGCTTTTATGACCTCTGTTGTTAAACCAGTAAATTCTATGATTCTGTGATGTTACGTGTATCTATGGTTTTATATTGAGTTCTAGGGAAGTAGTCCGTTTTTAAGAGTTCATTGTGGCAATTTGCAAGTAAAATCTTTTTGCTGTCACAGGTTCCACGTACAGCTGTCTTGATTGTTATTACTTTTCGTAATTAATGCTCTAACAAGAAATTAACTTCTTTTTGAAGAAGAGAAAATGAAAATCCTCTGAGATGATGATCTGTTAACAACTTGAGTGTGAGGCAAAGAAGAAAAACAAGGATCTGTTAACAACATAACAATATTATCCATAGATAATAAAATAACTTTGATATGAATAAAAATATATACCCACCCCTTAATTTCTCTGTTCTTTTCTCCCTTCCGTCCGTCCGTCCGTCTAATTCTCAATTCTCTTTTACATCCTACCTTTCTCTTCCTCTCTCCCCTTTCCCCTTCTCCTACAACTATTTGATTGCATCCTACGTTAGAAAGCTTTGGAAGCTTTGTTTACTCTATAACCAAATCTCTGGTCAATTATAGAAGAGTACAAGCACTCTCGTTCTTATTACGACATAGTCTGCTTGTAAGAGAACTAAATAGATATCCAAATAGACTTATCCTTTCTGGAATTATCAAAACATTCTGATCCAACCTAAGGCTTCTAAATTTTTGTGTAAGTTGAGTGTTGCGTTTGATTGAAATGGAATCTGGCAGAACAAAGTGTTGGGATGCCATTTCGAGTTATGACAAGCAAACATAGTGTTCCTAGTAATTTTGCCCTCCTTACTGCTGTGTTCGCTTTTAAGGGTGATTACCATACAAAACAGGATAATGCTTTGGTTGAGAGCATCAGAGCTGAATATTCAATAGAGCGTTGTCCTTTTTGTCGGAGTATGCCAAAGGACATGGTCTGTGTTGCAGTCAGTCGTGCCCTTATCTGATCTACTTCTGATATTTTGAGGTCTTCGCTCACCTGAAAACACGAAAGTTCATTTTCTTGGCTTGGCTAATGTCACGTTAAATTTTGTTGTAAAATTACTGAAAATATGAAAGTTCATTTTCTTGGCTTGGCTAATGTCACGTTAAATTTTGTTATAAAATGTAATTTTACAAGTGTTTTGCTTGCATTCTCCAAGCTTGCTTTTATATCTAGATCAACACATCTTTTCTTCTTTCTTTTTTGCTTTTTGAAAGTCTCTTAGTTTAATTGTACTTTATGATTAGCTTGGATGATTTTCCAGGAAGGATATGCAATGCCTGTTGGAACATTGCAAGAGTGATTGTGAAGTGTATTTCCTCTTCTTTTGTGCAGGCTTGTGAACATATTTATTATAGCATAGTTTGTGCAAATAATTATCCCAGACGTGCAGTTTCCAAGAAACTAGTAATTCTATTAACAGTCATGGGATCAAGGTCATGTGGAAACTTTTTAGACTTGGCTTCTGGAGAATTACTAGATATCCCCCAAACTCCTAGAGCTCTTCCGAGAGTGATGACTATTCCTGGAATCATATCTGATATTAATGCGGGTGGTGACGGAAATTCAGATAGCATGTCATCTATTTGCCGAGAACGAAAGATTGTAGTGGCAAATATGTTACCTTTGCACGCTCAAAGAGATAGTGAAACTGCTAAATGGTGCTTTAGTTTGGATGAGGATGCACTTCTGTTACAATTGAAGGATGGGTTTCCACCTGAGACTGAGGTTATATATGTAGGATCTCTCAAAGTTGAGATACAAGCTAGTGAACAGGAAGAAATTTCACAGAAACTTCTGGATGACTTCAAATGTGTACCCACTTTTCTGCCTCATGATATACAGAAAAAGTTTTATCATGGTTTCTGCAAGCAACATCTTTGGCCTCTTTTCCATTACATGCTACCGATGTGCCCAGACCATGGAGATCGGTTTGATCGGCAGCTTTGGCAGGCCTATGTTCATGCAAATAAAATATTTGCTGATAAAGTCATGGAAATCGTTAATCCTGAAGATGATTTTATCTGGATTCATGATTACCACCTCATGGTGCTCCCTACATTTCTAAGGAAGTCTTATAATCGAGTCAAGCTTGGATTTTTTCTTCACAGCCCATTTCCATCATCAGAGATATACAGAACTCTTCCTGTTAGGGACGAAATCCTGAAAGGTTTATTAAATTGTGATTTAATTGGTTTCCACACATTTGATTATGCTCGTCACTTCCTATCCTGCTGTAGTAGAATGTTTGGCTTGGACTATGAATCTAAAAGAGGGCACATTGGACTTGATTACTTCGGCCGCACAGTGTACATTAAAATTCTGCCAGTAGGTATTCACATGGGCAGACTAGAATCTGTATTAAATCTTCCTTCTACGTGCGATAGAGTCCAAGAGATTCGGGAACAGTTCAAGGACAAGAAATTAATTCTTGGTATTGACGATATGGACATTTTTAAAGGTATCAGTCTGAAATTGCTAGCCTTTGAACAGCTCTTGCAGCAGCATCAGGAGTTGCTGGGAAAACTAGTGTTGGTTCAAATAGTGAATCCTGCAAGGAGCATAGGAAAAGATGTTCAGGAAGCAAAGAAGGAAGCATATTCTACTGCAAAAAGAATTAATGAAGTTTTTGGCTGCCCTGATTACGAACCTGTGATATTAATTGATCGACCTGTTCCTCGCTATGAGAAAACTGCATACTATGCTATGGCAGAATGTTGTATTGTGAATGCAGTTAGAGACGGAATGAACTTGGTTCCTTATAAGTATATAGTGTGCAGGCAAGGATCATCTCTCATGGATGAAACCATAGGTGTCGGTCTGGATTCTCCTCGGACTAGCATGCTAGTTGTGTCGGAGTTCATTGGTTGTTCTCCATCTTTAAGTGGAGCAATTAGAGTAAACCCGTGGGATATTGACTCTGTTGCTGAGGCCATATATCTGGCCATCGCCATGCCTGATACAGAAAAGCAACTTCGTCATGAGAAACACTATCGCTATGTTAGTTCTCACGATGTTGCTTATTGGGCTCGCAGCTTTATGCAAGATTTGGAGAGGGCATGCAAGGATCATTATGATAAGCGATGTTGGGGCATTGGTCTGGGCCTGGGTTTCAGAGTCATATCACTTTCCCCAAGTTTTAGAAAGTTACGTATTGATCACATTGTCTCAGCGTATACAAAAACAAACAGAAGGGCAATCTTCCTGGACTACGATGGTACTATTGTATCTCATTCCTCCATTGTTAGATCTCCCAGTCCTGAAGTAATTACTGCACTCAATACTCTATGCAATGATCCTAAAAACACAGTGTTCATTGTTAGCGGGAGAGGAAGAACCACCTTAAGCGATTGGCTTGAACCATGTGAGAGACTGGGTTTAGCTGCCGAACATGGGTACTTTATAAGGTGCGAATAAATTTTTAATGTTCTGCTAGCGTTATCTCTTTTGTAGTATGTCTTTTAAACTTTTAAACCGAGATCTTTGTTGTCCATAAATACAGGTGGAATAGAAGTTCTGATTGGGCACTGTTAGCAGCAGATCTTGAATGGAAAGAAATTGTGGAACCTATTATGAAAGTGTATACAGAGGCAACAGATGGATCCTATATGGAAATTAAAGATAGTGCATTGGTTTGGCACCATCAGGATGCAGACCCCGACTTCGGCTCCTGCCAAGCCAAAGAATTAGTAGTTCATTTGGAAAATGTACTTGCAAATGAACCTGCAGTTGTTCGGAGGGGACAGCATATTGTAGAAGTAAAACCGCAGGTATGATCTCTCCCTCCTTACCCCACCCCCACCCTTCTTGCTCATATTTTGACCAATTTAAGGTGAAAGTGGGATTGCTCCCTCTGGAAAACCTCTTACATTATATGTGATATATTGACAATTTTTTATGCATATGGATATGATGATCAAGTTGATTCCATAATTATCTTTCCGAGATGAGTAATGCTATTCAACACCAGTCCAGGTGGCAACTGCATGACATTAAATGATACATTCACTTAAATGCAATGTTACGTGATTCATTTAATTGAACTTATTAAGTGTTGCCACATAAACTAATAAACTTCTAGCACTATTGATGCTAGATAGCAATATCTCCCGAGATATATGGTGAATTGTGTTGATATATCGCACTGTCTTAGTGACTGGAAGAAGTTTATTTATTTTTATTTTTATTATTATTATTATTATTATATTTATGCATTTTGATGTGCAGGGAGTGACAAAAGGGTTGGTTGCAGAGAAGGTCCTGTCAACAATGGTCAATGATGGATCGCCACCTGATTTTGTGATGTGCATTGGTGATGATAGATCGGATGAAGATATGTTTGAACGCATATTGAGCACCGTTTCTAGTTCATCCTTACCTGCCAGTCCAGAGATCTTTGCTTGCACTGTTGGACAAAAGCCGAGCAAGGCTAAATATTATCTTGATGACTCGACTGATGTTGTGAGGCTGCTTCAAGGTCTCGCAAATGCTTCTAGTCCAAAACCACGACATAGTGCGATCTTCCAGGTTACATTTGATAGCGGCTTTTGATAAATGCAAAAAGATTATTGGGTGTGATATATTCTGCTTTTCACGGGAATTTTTCTTACTGACCACGAAAAAGTTGTACCCATCGAGCTTAACTTCAAACGTTGCGTGACTTTTTGCAGCCATGCCACTGTGGGGTCTGGGTGTGAGATTTTGAGTATAGAAATCATATTTTGGCTAACATATTTTACAGTATAGTTTTGGAGATGTTATAATGGCTTGCCCTCGTTGATTAAAGGGCACCATCGTTTTGTATAGTGAACATTTCTCCTCCTAATGCAATACCGGTTAGATTTATAGTTTTGGTTGATATGTTCCTATGGTCATGGTTATACCAAATTTTCATCTCGAGGATTCAAGTTATAGACTTATGTTTGCTCATGGAAATTGTGACCTTTCGGGGGAGAATTAACGATGGCATCAAAATGCTAGTAGATCTAACAGTTCTTAATAGACTAATTTATGTGAGGGCTATAGAACAAATAATTATTCTAGGTGTTGACGCTGTTTATTTAAGGGCCTGTTTGGTACAGA
>CAIGRS010065066.1:2109-13213 GCA_903798395.1 Fraxinus floribunda | reverse complement strand
TTTGGAAAAAACTAATATTATTTTTTTTCGAAATTTTTTAGGGTTTCGCTATTTAAACGTTGTAAGCCATTTGAGGTAGGGAAGTTTTTGAATGAAATAAAGTGTTCTTGAATTTCTCTTCATTGAAATTCTTTTTGTGTGGATCTTTGTTTCTCTTATAATCTTCCGTTACGTCACTCAACTTCTTTGACTGAAGAGAGGATTTGCATAAAAAAGAAGAAATTATGTTTCAATAGGGAAAAGACCATTAAGAGATAATGATGACAAAATATTAAGCCATAATTTCCAATTAGTTTTGGACTAAGTGGCCAAGCTAAACTTTACCAACTCGGAAAACACTTTCGACAGAGACATTATACGGATTTTTTAATGCGTCGAGATTAGACAGTCATAAAAATAAAATGTTAAAATTCTATTTGTTGTTCGATACATTATTGTCACTTTTACCAATCAGACAATCCCTTTTGACGTAGGGTCTTTTGGTATATTCAATATTTCATCATGGATAATATCGGATATATAATTAACAAATAATTTTCATTTACAGTATTGTTTAAGCTCGTTAACGTGCTCTTCATTCGATTACATTGTTGACTAGAGATGAAAGTGACCATTACTCGCATACAAGACTCTTGTTCAAAATTCCAATTATGGGTTAAGATCATTGGAGCCGAAACATTGTGGGCCTACACGAAGCTAACCTAGGTTTTGAAACACCTTTACAATTCATTATGCACCACCATTTCCAATGCTTAGACGTAAAGATTTTTTTAGCTTCTGTTTGGTACACATTAAAATTTTCATTCTTATTCTTTTACTCATTTTTAACCACACTTTTTAATAAAATAATACTTTTCTTCACATTAATAATTTTTCATTTTTTTTAATCACGTATTTTCCATCAATCTACTATTCGAGTATTCGATTTCATTATCGCAATCTCATGAATTCCAAATTACTACACAAATCCCATAAGTGACAAATGCTTTAGCCAAACCCATTAAGTAATTATGCTAATCATAAACAAATTTAATATAGATTCTTTAATTAAGGAAATTAGATTAAGGAAATTATTAATCATTGCCATAATTAGAATTATTAATCCATCCAAAATTTAAAGCCGTAGCCCGTAGATACCAAAGCTGAATATGGTATCGAAGAATCGTCAAATATTGGATGGTTCACCTAGACTAGACATGGACCACCATGAATGGCAATTTTGTAATTGAACATAATAAGAAGGGTACTTTTGTAACTCATGAAAGACCATCTACGAGACTACGACCTTGGAGAAATTACCAATGTTCTCCGACATGTTACTACTCTATTAGCCAATTGGTTCTCAATTTTTTCAAAGTTAAAATTTGGTCTTCAACCTTTATTATAATTACACAA
The DNA here is from genome assembly GCA_903798395.1 of Fraxinus floribunda. Classification (NCBI taxonomy): domain Eukaryota; kingdom Viridiplantae; phylum Streptophyta; class Magnoliopsida; order Lamiales; family Oleaceae; genus Fraxinus; species Fraxinus floribunda. The sequence continues at coordinate 11,818 of CAIGRS010065066.1, read as the reverse complement.
TTGTCCAAAATTGTGTTCTCGCATATCTAATTTTACAAACTACATTATGTTTTACAACTGAACAATGCCCATAAATTTGAAGAGAATCTGTATTTTTCACGAGGGCCACAATTTTTTTTTACCCCATTTGTTTCGGATTAAAATTAGATTTTAATCTAAATCAAAGTCAAACAATCAATATTAACCATATCTTTATGAGTCCCACATCTTTTTAACCGCACATTTCAAAAATTTGTATCACAATTTACTAAAAATATAATTTTAATATTCACCAAACACCCACTTAATGCATAAAATAGTTGCAGAATCAATTTCCATTTAAGAACTCATGCAAACCGGCGCTAAATCGTCAAACTACATTTTTCTATACAACTTGCTTCAAACTTTTCCTTTTTTATTTTCTTGGGCACATGAAAAATTAACAAATTGTTGATAATTTTTGTGTTTGGGGATACTCGTGAAAGCTCGGGACTAAACAGCTTCTCTTTAAAGCCCATGGGTTAATATAATACCGTGATAATAAGTTGAGGACCAATTGTGAAATTATCCATATAACATTTCTACTACCTTCTTTCCTAGGCAATTCCACTACGTCACGATGAAACTGGAGAAACTAATACGTAGGTTACTGTTTCTTACTTAAATTTTATCAAATCCCAAGGGCGTATTCGTCCTTATATAACGAAATGATGAAGTATGAGTATATATACTTACAGTTAGTTACTTACACTGTTTTACGTATATTGTATGTATAGGTGAACTGACATTCGGCAATGGTACAGCTTAAACAATGAAAATGCAAAGCTGGCTCAATACTCCCAATTTCACCACTTTCTCTCTCACATAATCACGCACTGATTCGTTCATTCATTCACATTTTATCATCTTTTTGCCTTTTTCTCTTGCTTCTTCAGTTTCGTGTTTCTCTCTCTCTAGAAACCTGCCCTCTACTCTTCCGTCTGTTAGGATTCCCACCTAGAACGCACCAAAAAATTGGCCAGAAAATGCTACAGAACCTGTATTTCTTGGCCGTTTATCAACATTTAAGGCTGTAGTTAACAGTCCCGGAAAAAAAATTATACCCAGATAAAGATAGATTTTTTCTGTTTTTTCCTTCAAGAAAATATGCCCGACCCTTTGTTGTTCATTAGACCAGCATCGGTTGAAGAGAATGATAAGAAAAAATTAGAGCAGGAAGTAAATGAAGAGAAATTAGAGATGGCACCCAATACTATTACCACCACTACACCAAAATCAGTTATAATTATACCCAGAAACAAATCTCAAGCTGTATGCCGTAGAGTCACCCCGACGTCTGTTTCACCCTCGGGAAATGCTGCTGATATGATCGAGAAGCACCTTCCTAATGGGGATCTGTATATTGGGACTTTTGCAAACAATACGCCTCATGGATCCGGTAAGTATTTGTGGAAAGATGGGTGTATGTATGAAGGTGATTGGAGAAGGGGGAAAGCATCTGGTAAGGGGAAATTTTCGTGGCCATCGGGTGCGACTTTTGAAGGCGATTTCAAGTCGGGTCGGATGGAGGGTTCGGGCACTTTCATTGGATCTGATGGTGATATGTACAGGGGGTCGTGGTCGGCTGACCGGAAGCACGGGTACGGGGTGAAGCATTACAGCAATGGGGATTACTACGAAGGACACTGGAAGAAGAATTTGCAGGAAGGACAAGGAAGATATGTATGGAAGAATGGGAATGAGTATAAAGGGGAGTGGAAGAATGGGATGATTAATGGTAGGGGTGTTTTGGTTTGGAACAATGGGAATATATATGATGGGAATTGGGAGAATGGGGTTCCCAAGGGTGATGGTGTATTCACTTGGCCTGATGGTAGCTGCTACATTGGCTGCTGGTCGAAGGATTCTTGCAAAAATTCTCATAGTAATCAAATCTTGAATGGTACTTTTTACCCTGCCCACAATAGCAATAAGTCCAATGGGATGAATGGGAATGGGAATGGAAATGAGGGGGCTTTGAAGGGGTACTTTAGTCAGAAATTATCAGCGCCGCTGATGACGTTGGGGGAAGAGAGTGTAAACATAGCGATAGGTGGTAGTGCAGGGAAGAAGAGATCGTCCGTGGATGGTGGGATGACTGAGAGGTCTTTTCCAAGAATATGCATTTGGGAGTCGGACGGTGAGGCAGGGGATATCACTTGTGATATTATTGACAATATCGAGGCCTCAATGCTATATAGGGATGGATTGGGGTTGGACCGGGAGGGGATTAGGCAATTCCGGAGGAACCCCTGTTGTTTTAGTGGGGAGGTGAAGAAGCCAGGAGAGACTATATCCAAAGGGCACAAGAATTATGATCTGATGCTCAATCTCCAACTCGGAATTAGGTAAAAATGAATCCAAAGTTGATTAAGATAGATTGTATTTACTGTTCATCCATAGCATTTTTTTTAAAGCATTGGGTGATGCCAAAATGACTATTTATTGTATTTGTGATTATGTTGTTAGGTATTCTGCTGGAAAGCATGCTTCTATAGTACGAGATCTTAAACAGAGTGATTTTGATCCTATGAAGAAGTTCTGGACTCGGTTTCCTCCGGAAGGATCAAAGCTTACGCCACCTCATCAATCTGCGGACTTCCGGTGGAAAGATTATTGTCCAGCAGTGTTTAGGTAATTGTTCATCATTGATTAGGCCATAGTATGAATCCTTGGAAATGATTTGCTATATTTTTTTGAAAATTTAATGTTCTGTTAGACCGCTATTGTAGCATTTGAAATTCGATTGCCAGCCTATTAGATTTTAAAATGTTGATTGGTTTGTTGTGTATCAGAAATTTAAGGAAACTTTTTCAAGTCGATCCTGCTGATTATATGTTAGCCATTTGTGGAAATGATGCTCTGAGGGAGCTTTCATCTCCTGGGAAAAGTGGAAGTTCGTTTTATTTGACACAGGATGATAGGTTTATGATCAAAACAGCGAAGAAATCCGAAGTCAAGGTTAGTTGCCTACTTCTTTGACTTGTTGAAGCTTAAAAAAGAATTGATGCAGAATTATGACTATAGCATATTTGACAGCAATCAAAATGTTTATTTAGAACCTGGAATTGAACTTTCTTATTCAATATAGGTCATCGTTCAATCAAACCCCGGTCAATTACTTTTGCTAATTGATGTTTCATAATGTTTTTCAGGTGCTTATTAAGATGCTTCCTAGATATTACCAACACGTCTCTCAATATGAAAATTCTCTTGTCACAAAGTTCTATGGTGTCCATTGCGTCAAACCAGTGGGCGGCGTCAAGGTATGCAGTTGATGTTGACAATTCAATTCTAAATTTAGATTAAAAATTTCCTGCATGTAACTAACTCTTGTTACATTATTGTATATTAGACACGGTTTATTGTGATGGGAAATATGTTTTGCTCGGATTATCGGATCCATAGAAGGTTTGATTTGAAAGGATCATCGCATGGCCGCACAACGGATAAGCCAGAGGGAGAAATTGATGAAACTACTACTCTTAAGGACCTCGACCTTAATTTTGTGTTTCGCTTACAAAGCAGTTGGTATCAAGAACTAATCAAGTGAGTACCCTGATACGTCTATAACTTGATCTATTTATTGGAATGCTTGCTGATTTTGTCAAATTATCTTGGCAGACAAATACATCGAGACTGTGAGTTCTTGGAGACAGAGAGAATCATGGATTACAGCCTTTTGGTTGGTCTTCATTTCCGCGATGAGAATAGCGGAGACAAAATGGGTTTGTCACCATTTATGTTGCGGGCAGGTACATTATTGTGTTATTATAATTCCTAATTTGGTAGATTATTTTGTGCGAAAGTAAGAATGCTAAAATGAATCTCATTGCTTCTCAGGAAAGACCGATTCATTTCAAAATGAAAAGTTCATGCGAGGTTGTCGTTTCCTTGAAGCAGAACTACAAGACATGGATCGGATTCGAGCTGGCAGGTAGGTGTTTCTTATGTTCTTTATGTTATCAAAATGAATTGGTTATTCGTTGGAATTTGTCTCAGTAAATTCCTACTCTCTTTTGTTAAGATTATGTTCTCGAGTATTTTATGGATAAGGCCTGAGTTTGTATTTAAATTTGTTCATCAGGAAACCCTTGATCAGACTAGGGGCCAACATGCCTGCCCGAGCAGATCGAGTGGTTCGAAGGAGCGATTTCGATCAGTACACTCCTGGTGAATTTAGCAATTTGGCACCTCCTAGGAGTGGTGAAGTTTATGAAGTCATCCTCTACTTTGGGATCATCGATATTTTACAAGACTACGATATCAGCAAGAAGCTAGAACACGCATACAAATCCTGGCAGGTAGACGCTGCCTCAATTTCAGCTGTTGACCCAAAACTGTATTCTAAGAGATTCCAGGATTTCGTAGGGAGAATCTTCGTAGAGGATAGGTGACACCAATGAGATATGAGATAGCCACAATTTTCTTTATGTTGAATGGTATTGGATCGAGCAGCATAAAGTGACATGGGGAATGCCATTTTTTGCTCCTGTGGATGGCGTTTGTTGGGATTGATGGGCGGTGATGGGAACTGCAATATGGTCATGGCTGAATTTTGTAGATCGGCCATTGTTGGAAGCAAGTCATATGTACATCCAATGTGGGAGGGGGGGGAATATTGGTTTTATGGTTTCTTTTTCATTTTATTGGTAATTTTTGGTGTATTCGAGGAATGTTAAGATTTGAAAGATAGACATAGGTAAAGAACATGTTTTTCCCCAAGAGAAGATTCAAAATTTGGGAGAGGGGACTTTGATAGTGAAAATTGTACAGATTATAGGAACAAGAGGGTTGTATATAGATTATGAAATTACGGAATCTTTTCTGTGAAAATTTCTTAACATCTTTATGTGAAAGTGGACCAACTCCCCATTCTACCCCCACCCACGCCCATATATATGTAAGTTGTACTCTGCTTTTATCTTTGGTTGTTTTGAAAGAGAGGATGCCTTGGGGCAGAGGAAGAGTTGTAAGCACATGAAAAGGAGAGAAAGCAAGAAAAGTTGGGCTTGTGTTGCTTGTTCTCTCTTTTTGCTGTACATAACTTAAATAAGCACTTTTTTTTTCTTGTTTTGAAGAAAATCTCAAGTCCCTAAAGAAATTCATGCCAAACCAAACAAGGCAATGACCTTTGGGTCTTTGACCATTCAAAGATTCAAGAATCTGTCTGCCACGTGTCAGGAACTCACAAGTGGGCAATTCAGTCAATTCACATTGCAATGTGTATTGGGATTGGGGATTATGGGTTTCTAGGGCTTTTACTGTGGGGTCAAAGTTTTTGTTTTTTGGTGGTCCATTTCCCATATTGTACAGTGTGTCTACTACTCTTTTTGACCTTGTTCTCTTTTGTGTATCTTCCCGTGTCTATTAGCCGATATCCTAAGAATGGGTCTCTATCACTCTGCACTGAATTTTTCCCTTTTTTTCTTTTTGTTGGCCAACTTTTATATGGTATAATATTGCAAATTTGTTATTATTTCACTACTTCAAATTTATTTTGTCGAGCCTCATTCCGAGACACTATCGATAATCTAGATTGTTGTGCTGTTTATGTAGGTCGAACTCCATAGGAATTTGGCTACTAGGGCTTTCGTTACCGACTCCCTAGATAATAGGTCACCAACTTTTTTATTCGACTCTCGTGATGAAATAATCGATAAATTTTGTCGTACGTCTCTCGTTTTATAAATTTTGATCTTATCTAAACTGTATATTATATTAATGAACCCTCAAAAGTTACACATATTGAGTCAAGATTATGGTCCAAAACATAGAAATTCTCACATATTATAATATAATGTATACCAATTAGTCTTGCAACGTGACATGCACTACCTTATCTAGGTCAACAATATTGTTTTGATGCTAACCACTTTTAGAGCCATTATGTCACTTGTCCAAAAGTAGTTTTGCATTGTTTCGTGATATTTATAATATATTCTATTCACTTAGAAATTAGTGTCATTTTTTCTTGTTATTAATTTAATAAAATTTTATCTTAATAGGCTAACAATTTCCAAGTAATATTACTAATTTTATTTCTATGCTCTATTAATAAATGATACTTATACTTGATCGCACTAGGTCCTAACCTAGATTAAGATTATAGTTTGTCGTGTGAAATCAATTTCGAGTCAATTTTCACTTTATATAGCTCGTCTATGAATCTAAAGAAAGTTAGTTATTAGCCCCGAAAAAACTATTGTCACGTTTCTCAAGGAGAATTAAATAATTCTCGATAATAATCAAAAGATAGAGAAGCTATAATTTTATTTTTAATACTCTATCAGAATAGAACCCTGCTATGAGTACAGAAATTTTTCACAGAAAACATACATGAATTTAAAATGAAGGGAAATGATTGAAATATTAGAGAAGGGTAAATATACACACACGGACTGGATTGATGCATTTCAAAAATCCCCGAAGCAATGTAGTACAAAAATGACAGTTTTTCTTCTTCTGTTTACAGCATTAGCATCCAAATTTGTACGAGAATGTTTGAAGCCACTTGCAAACGTAGTCCAAAGAATTCTGAATTGTATCAGAAAAATCTAACAATTCAATGAAGTTCGTTTTCACCACAACCCAATGTCCTAAGCATTCCGTCGTACATTTATCGCTACAATTTTCATCGTCAAACTCGTGTGGCTTTCAAATTTTACCCTCTTTTATACTATTTACTTCTCGATCGCTAATTTATGAAAGTTAAAGAAGAAATATTTGTCAGTGTCACACACGTTTGATACTTACCATTAAACTAATTATATACAATCGATAGAGTACCTTAGTAATCAAGGAATGCATGCATGCCTAAAAAGTAGCTAATTAATTAAATGGTACGAAAGATTTGATATTGATATGAACACAGCCATTGAGTTGGGGTTTGTGTACAGATTAGTGAAATTGCACCAATTTGTGTACATTAATTGGTATAAATCCACAGTGTTAAAAAATGTTTTTAATTCTATTATTGGAACGTTCTGCAAAAACTGTAGCATGGAACAATGTGCTGTTTGGACCCTTTTGTAATTGCTTTACGTTTTGACTTATGAATTTTTTGTTTTAACTAAATGGGTAAAGAGTGTTGAGGAAGAAGTAATAAATTCAAGATTGCCCCATTATTCCACATTATAATCTGGAATGAATTCAGGACTAAATTTCAGGTCGGGCTAAAAAAAAAAAAAATTACACATGAATTTTTTTTTACATAATTTTCTTTTCTGCCTAAAAAAATCCCACCCCCCCTACCCTGCCACCCATTCATCCCTGATTATAATGAGAGGAATAATAATTTTTAAAAAAAATATACGATTAAAAGATTGTGTAGTTGATAATAAAAGAAAGGAAAATTATTCTTCGTATATATTTAAAATTCATTTATATGAGTAATAATTTTAAATATATACAAAGAACAATTTCCATGAAATAAAACCCTAATTTTCTCCCTTCCTTTAGATCATAAAAATAAATTCGATTTTCTCCTACTCCCAAAAAAAATAAAAAAATAAAATTGTATTATCACTTTATTGATGGGACCAATATATACAAAATAGACTTATATTGTCTTCCGACGGATTCAAATAGCCCTTTTTGGCCCACATTTTTGGAATAGACTATTCCTATTCCATCCTCTTCCGAATGCAAATCAACACAAGGCATTTTGGTTCCCCATTCTTTTTGTTTGAAATTGAATTTATTGTTAACGTGTCCATGTTGGGTTCCAAATACTATATTCCAATAATGAAATGATCCATGTCAGTATCAAAAATCCGATTTCACCGACTACCGTCCACATATGACTATTTCCCCTTTGATATTCAATATTTAGCCCTTGTTTCGTTTGGATTAAAATCTAATTAAAATTTCAAGTCATAGTTAACAATTAATTTTAACGACCCATTTCATGGGATTCAAACTTTTCCAACCACATATTTCATTCAAAATCTGCTAATTTAATCTCTACCAAACATTAAACTTGAGGGTTGGAAGGCTCCGACAAACTATTTTGTAGGTATTCACATAGAATGGTGGAGGTAAGAAATTAAACTACAAAGAACCATTTTTAACATTATATGTACGTATAAGGTATATACAGACTAATTCTGAAAATATGAGTGTCGTGTGCAATATTTAAAAGATTAGTCTTCTTTCATTTAATTATGTGACTACGTACATTTGCACCATGTACACACACTCAATACCGGTCCTCACACGGTATGTATGCACATGTGTGAGTACGTAACATTAATTACTTGAATTGATGGAGTGTCCACATTCCGTGATTTTCAAAGGATTTAGCCCTACAAAATTAAATGAGTTGAGACCATATGTTGGACAAAGTTACAAACATTGTCCAACATGCAGACAAGCATGTCCTAAACACCTCAAATTACTCCATATTGCAATAATTTTTCAAGTCACCTAACTCAATCCATTTATGCTAATTATAGTGCCTTTACGTTCCCATTATGCTCCTATAGTATAATATTATTTTTCACATAGATACAACAATTTTAACTAATGGAATTAACACACAAGTGTCACGATTTGCCTTCACATTATAAAAAGTTGAAAGAAATCATCATTGTAGTGTTCTTGCAACTTATTTAATTAATGATATTTTGTGGGTTAGATTATTACATTAATTAGTTTACTTGCATGGACATTTAAGTATGATTAAGGATGTTCGCCGTAAACAAAACTACTTTATTCTAATATCGAGGTTTACATTTGAATAATGAGTAAAAGGGACATCATTGCGTAACTTTGTTGGAACTTGAAAGAGTCACGAACAATGTGAAAGTTGAATTGTTGTTGCCCTTCGTGGCACCTAATATTCTTGAACTTTGGACGAGCATGTGATTAATTTATATGTATTGCAAATAAGGGATTATACAAGGCATGGTTAAAAGAAGTGAACGGGAGTAAGTTGAAAAACAAAGTTACACGAAAAACCCGAAAAAATACAAATACAAATACGATTAAGAAAAAAAAAAGGAAAAAAAAAAAGAAGAAGCTCCCTTATAAAATTGAAATGCAGAACTCAACCTCGAAAAGGTCAATATCATATTCAACATAAGGTTTCAATAAAGGGGACACTCTCCAAACATTTTCTTTATTTGGTGGCTTTTGTACAATTTTTTCTTCTTGTCTTAAATAATAAATAGTTGGGGCATTAAGTGCCTTAATTTTATAACAATCTGGCAAAGATTAGATAGCAAAAGAACGATAATGATGTGGTCTGAGGTCGTGGATTGTGCTCATCCCATGAAAAATATTAATTGAAAAAATAAAAAATAATTTCGTTTCTTTAGTTCTTTCTGTCCAAAACTTAACGTCCCTACTTTTTCAATAGTCAATTCAAGAGAAAAATTCAAAATGTTAAGTAGCAGTTGATCTTGACCAATTCCAAATGCATGGGACAAAATGCTGATTGAAACCCTTGAATCAGAACATCTCCAACTCGAGAACTATTGAGCAGTAATAACCTCCCTACAAGGTAACGAATAATTTGATCCCATACCCATTTTGTCTCCATTAAATCCTATGGAGAAATTTGCTACGTGAAAGCTAAAAGCTAAGCTAATCGAATCCGACATTTGCTGGTCCATGAGGTTTCGGTTGGCCTATAGTGTAGCGGATCCCATCCTTGGGCCTCAACATATAGGTTACCAGTATGTAGAAA
>CAIGRS010065054.1:0-10905 GCA_903798395.1 Fraxinus floribunda | reverse complement strand
CCACTAAAATTTGGGCTCAAAGTTGGCCAATTTCACTAAACAAAAACCATTTTTTCCAACAGATCAATCCATGGGGAGGGAAATCAATAGAACAAAAAAATAATTATGACAATAAGAGTGTTTGTGTTATGGTGATTATGAAATCAAATATTATGAATACCAATGCTTCGAAAGATCACTAATGATAGCTATGTAACAAACACTTCTACCCCTTTAAAAACACCAATGTCTCAAAAGATGATCTTTCTTGTGTTTATTACATAATATAAGTATTTGATGAATCAAAGAACAATTGAAAAATAATAATAATTTGTTTTATCATAATAAGCCCTTGTATGTTCCTGAAATTAAAAAATCACTTTTTTTTTTGTTTTCCAACGAGAGGTTGAAAGTGTATTAAGTTCATGTTTGATCATCATTTTTCTCAAAACTCATTTTTTTCAAAATTCAATTTCAACCCCATATTTTTCAATAAAATAATTTTACATGTAACCCCAAATTTTTTCCATATTTTTTAATTACACGTTCGCAAAAAAATGACCATTTTAAAATACATTTCCTCCAAAAATGAATCTCAAACAAGGACTAAATATTTCACAATATTCCATCTCCGCTACAACAACCCTCACCAACAGTGTAATTGAATTCGACATTTTTGTTCGATTGATGAAACTGTCTTGTTGGTGTAATTGCATTAAAATGTCTTCGCTTACGTGGAAGGCAATTTCATCAATTGAACTTCCAAATTATGGGCATTAAAGGAAAGAAAAATTAATGGAAAAAATAGTTGTTTGTCAATGTCAAGGTGGGCGACGACGATGATTTGATTGGTGTCAACGGTATTGGGGATGGTGGAGTGAGGTGGGGAAATGAAAGATAATTTTGTGACCAATTAATTAGGTAATTGTGATCAGTTAATTTGATAATTTATAGTCAATAAAAAAGTTTTGATCAATAAAACATGTTATTTTTAATCCACATTTTGTATCTTTATGATTGTAACTGATTTGTGACAAGAACGTAATTATAACCATAAATTGTATTATACGCAATCTTAACCTATTTAATTAATAACGCGTGATTTTTGAAAAAAAATCTCAAGTTTATTGAGTTTGGAAGTGTATCATTAAAGGTTGATAGTTATGTATTTTTCCCTTTTACCATTTCGGCCGACGTATAAATTATTTTCTTACACAAAAAGTTCAAAAATGTTTATTTACTAATCCAATTAAATGGCAGACAATTCATGTTGTAAAAGCAAAATTTTCACATTTATCAGGCATTACATTTGCATGGTGGCACACGACAATTAGTTAAAGATTTCTTAGGGAGTTCAAATCTAAAATCCATCAAATTAGGAAATTACACTCCTTCAAAATTTACACATCACAAGACGTCCATAAAAGCAATTGATTGATCATTTAAAAGTAGGGAAATGAATAACTTTTAAGATAAGACGTCTTTTTAGCCACCCAGTCTCTGCTTAGTTTAATTCGATTAAAAAGTTGTACTACATATTAATTCTCGTGTTGTTTGTAAAAATGTACGGAGAGATATCACTTAAAGACCTACGCTACGTATGGACATACACTAAAGTACGACATGGAAGAATGATATACAGATAAGTTATATTATTTTTGATAACCCAAGAATAACTAATCAAAAGGGGGTGAATTGGTTTTTGAAATTTATTCGACACTTAGTCTCAAAATAATTCAATACATAATATATAAATGTAGAGTATAACACGAGTACTAATTATGCAAGTTTGATAACTTAATTAAAGTATAAATATAGCACACCTCGTTACCAAACTCTCCGTCACGAGTATGATCAAATGCACTATAATGGTAACTTACAAACAAGGAATACCAATCCTTAAGTGACTTACAAACAATGAGTACTTATCCTTAAGTGACTTACAATAAGGAGCACTTATTCTTAGGTGACTTACAATAAAGAGCACATATCCTTAACAACAATCGAGTTTTCACAAGGCTCTCGAAACCATCAAAGTATAAATGATAATTTTAAAATTGAAAGAACTCTCTAAATAAATGATATAATCAAGTCAAGTATTAAAGAATTGGGATAACACTTTCTTTTGATGCAAACAGATTCCATGATTTTAGTTTCTATCCAGTAGCTAGTTCATACATAGAAAAAAGTAGTAGAAATCGCTCCAGTTAGAAGGTCAACATATCCACAAAGTATGAAAGAGCATTGATGTAATGTAAGTAAAACTTTAATATTGTAGCAGATAAAGGGTGTTTTGTTGTTGATTTCTTGTACAGCAATTAGAAATAACTTAATATAAGGTGGTGTTAAATAATAAAATTATTCAGAATGCGATTATACCTTTGAACAACGTTGCAATGCAAATTAAACTTGTAGTCAAATAAAGAAAACAGTCAACTTAATGAAATGTTCTAAAATCCAAAAATTTATCAACGATGATGAGAAAATCAACGAAGTAGGATTGGATATTAAGATCGCAGACTAAACTTCCAATAAATGTAACTATAATAAGTCGGTAATAATTAAAATGATGAAGAGCACTTAATTATTTGTATTGGCCTAGAATGATGGACAACCTTGGGTCGACACTTTCTGATTTTTCCATTAGAGTCATTATATTATTTATACTGAGTTATAAACATATTGAGACCTCAACATATTTTCACATACTATCAATAAATCATTATTTTACCCTTTTTGCTTTTCTTTCCCTTGTTTATCAATAGTTCATTAGACAACTGCTCTTAAAAGCTCACCAACCAAAATAGCTCAATCCCTGGCATACTGGGCAAGCTAAACACTTCGTTTCTTGTACAGGTTACTCTCTTTGAACTTTATGTTATATAATATTATTTATTTTTAAATTTTTTTTTCTTGAGCTTTCATTCCTATTTGTTGGATTGAAACTTTGTCCTTAAAAAATAGTAGACAAATGGGCCTTGATATTTTTAGGGGACCAAACACAGGGTACATTATTTTCGTCTTTTCTCATATTTTTCTTTTCATTCTCAAGCTCTTCTTTTTTTTTTTCTTAATTATCTAGCAAGCTCCCAAATTTCATTTTTTTGCGCTCGTTTTCCTGTTATCCAATTATCCTCAAAAACTCCCACGAAAAATCAAGTATTTGTAATGTTATTGAAAATTTAAATCCATAAAAGTTTGTTAATTAAGAATTTCATTTCTATGTAATATTGATTAGTATTCTGCAATCTCCTCTCTACTAATGGTCTAATGAATGATTTTACTTCTCTATGCGGCCTCCAATCTAGATTGATGGCTTTTGAAAAGAGCATAACAATCCTTACAACACTATTTTTCCTCACAAAACTTACAGATCTAGGCAATATATCTATGCATAAACATAAACTTGCACTTATTCACAAACACATAATTTTTGTTTTGCATCATAAATGAGAGAAATACAAAACTAAAAACCAAAGTTCTTAACAAACAGTTCCCACTAAAAAAATATCATCATACAGATAACAATTATAATAAAGAAATGAGAGAAAGAAAAAGTCATATTACCAAGAGATATAGATAGACGTACGTATGTATAGGAGGGAGAAGAAAGATCGAGAGAAAGCAAGAAATAATGTTTCCTTTCTACGGTAGAGAGAGACAGAGAGCGTCTGTGATAGATGAGGAAATGCAAATACAAATGAAAATGATGTTCGAATTTACGTGAAATGTAAATGAAAATGAAAATAACGTTGAGATTTACATGTAAATGAAAATAACGTTGAGATTTACGTGAAATGAAGCAATAATGTTCAAATTTACGTGAGATGAAATGTAAATGTAAATGATGTTGAAATTTACGTGAAATGTAGCATTAATGTCAGTCAAATTTCAAGATATTTTAAAGTAGAGTTTCGCCATGTTTGGATGCAATTTTCTCCAAGAAGGGTTTCAATGCATGAGGTACGGTTTCAACCAAACTAATAAGTTTGACTTTAAAAATGTTTCAAGAAATAAATAAAATTAGAACACAAAATAATTTATTTATATATATATATATATGACATTAGCATGAGATAAGGATGATGTCTTATGAATAGTAACCAACTCTCATCTTTTATATATTGTAATGATATAAGTACACCGAGACATAGGACTTTCGGTATCGAAGTTGAACCATTTTTATTCCCAAGTGTGAATACCTAAATAACTCTACATATGGCAAATGATACACCAATTTTGAAAGCGGTCAAGATCAAAATATGGGATTGAGACCAACAACATAGCTAGAATTTTTGAATTATGAGGGGAAAATTTTATGTAGCACACTTTAGTGTAGCCTCATTTTTTTCCGCCAATAGAAAGACTTAGGATGTGTTTGATTGCATTTATTTTCCATGAAAATTTTAAAGTTTTCACCGAAATTCATACTTTGAATTATTTGATTGCTATTTTTTCATGAAAAATATTTTTCAACTTTTAAAAATATGCCTAATTTTGCTAGTTTTTATGGAAAACTTTTTCTTTGAAGGAGTAAGTTTTTGTTTTCCTCAAAATAAGAAAAATATTTTCTTTTCTAAGATATATTTTTTATGGCAATCAAACACACTTTTGCTTGCTTGCTCTCTATTTAGTACAACTTGCTTGCTTTATCTTTATTTAGTTCAATTCCCTTTTTGTCTCCCCCTAAAATCAACTTATGAGACTTATAGTTGAAATAATTAGGAAAAAAATGATGGGGAGATTCACCCAAGTTTTTCATAGAAAATGGAAAACAAATTCCAACTTCCACTTTTGCCTTATTTAATACATTTTATTTTTCATGGAATTCATTTTCTTGATTTGGCTCACACGGTCACATTTTCCTTGGTTTTGTGGAATTTGGAAGAAATTGATTTTCCAGCTTTTTTTTGGCAATTGAAAAAAATTATAGATACAATGGTAAAACAAACTATCACTTTTATTGACAATTTTCATACAAAACAAAGTCAAACGAATAATATTAAGTATGATAAATTTTTTTTGGGCAACTGGAACAAATTTTAGACTAAATGGTAAAAAAATATAAAAATTTATTAATGGACAATTTTCATGAAAAACAAAGTCAAACGGATACCAAATTTTCAACTTTTTTCAGGTGAAAAATTATACTAATAAAACATAATTAGTTACATTTCCCAACAAAACAAATTCTAAACAATTCAATTCCCTTTAATTTATTTTCTTTCCACCCAAATTCCATATTTGCAATTAAACGGACCCTAAGAGTATTAAAGAGAGAATAACAATAACACGTGTAAAGATAGAGAAAAATATTATTTTTATATCATGATTTTCCGATTTGTAGAATGATGGAGGAAATGAAAACATTGAAGAAATAGAGAAATATTATGATAAAATTGTTATGTACTAAAATAATGATTGTTCACCAAAACTCTTCATCACCCAAAAAGGTCTTATTGACCCAAAAAAAATGTACATCCAACGTGACCAACAGATCTCAAGTCCTTTCACGTTCACACAAGCCCAATTTCTGCACAATTGGACAAACCATTAGTGACGCGTGGCTTCTTCCAACGGGGTGTAGTTGACTATATGTACTCCAATGATCAAGTCAGTTGGGGAAGTAAGTATGAGTTTGGGAGAGCTTTAAACGTGAGCCTCAAATATAAAAAAATGAATCGGTTTTAGGGAGTAATGAATAAAATATTGATGTGGCAAAGTTATAGTATGAGAGTCTAAGCCTGAATTACCTTGAAATGACACTAAGTGTGAGCTTTTATAGTAGAAAAGAATGAGTAAGAGTCGTTGGATAAAGAAACACGTGGCCTCATTTCGTGCGACTGATGCCTCTTATCATAGACGTCAATCATAAGCATTGAATGCTAATACCACTTTATCATTCATGATGCCTAACGGCTTTGGACTTGACCTGATGGGTTGCTAATGGCGACGACAATAGTGGGTTGTCACATCAATTACATACCAAATATTGCTTGAGAGATCTTGTGCTGAACTCTTTTGGTGGCCTCGCCTTTACTCGTAGTTTGGCTCTTTCCCTGGTGTCAGTATAATCTATTGGGGTCAATAAACATATTAGTTCAGCCACCCATGGGGTTCGATCAGAGCAGCTTCGTGATATATAGATACGGTGCGAGCCCCAGGCTTACCTGCCAAATAAGATGTTTGGAGCCTTATGAAGTGAGGCGTAACAATAATCCATAGAGTCCACGTATGATTATTTATATAATGTGTGGCCTTTTAAATTGAGGGTTTATCATTTTTATGAAGAAAAAAGTAGCGTAGCTCAATAGTCCATGAAGTCCAAGTATGATTATTCATATAATACGTGAACTTTGAAGTTGAAGGTAATGTTGCATGACTTGTGGGTGTAAATGAAACTGCAAGGCTGAATGAAACGAAGGTGAGACCCTTGCTAAAAAGGACAAGCTTGTTTGACATGATTGAAGCATGAAATAAGGCTAATTGAAGTGAATGTGAGGCCCTTGCTAAAAAGGGGGAGCATGTTGATGCGATTGAAGCCTGAAATAAGGCTAATTATAGTGAAGGTGAGGCCATTAATAAAGAGGGCAAGCCTATTGATGTGATTGAATCCTGAAATAAGGCTAATTAAAGCGAAGACGAGGCCCCTTGATAAAGAGGGCGAGCATGTTGACTTGGTTGAAGCAAGAGATAAAGTTAATTGAAGCGAAGGCGTCCTTTGATAAAGGGCGAACCTGTTGCGATTGAAGCCTGAAATAAGGCAAATTGAAGTGAATGTAGGGTCCTTGATAGGGAGGGCTAGTCTAGTGTGATTGGAGCCTAAAATAAGGTTAATTTAAGCGAAGGCAAGACCCTTAATAAAGAGGGCGAGCATGTTAATGCGGTTGAAGCCCGTTGGAATGCATGCTTTAATTATTTGAAAGCATAATATGTTTCCAAGGCACAACAACTAAGCAATTTGGGGGTTTTCAATATGTGCATTGTGCGCGCATTTACCGTACAATGATGATGGTTCGTTATAGCTAGTGGAGTCTCGCCACCCTTGAGCGCGTTCCTAGCACGAGATCATCTGAGTGGTTGATTCAAATTTCAATAGGTGCCTTTTATTTTAATGTGTTAGATAGGAACACAAGTGTACAATTGGGATTTCGTTGAGGCTAATGGAATGGTGCTACTCTATTTTGTCTGCCTATAAAAGGAAAGACTTAACTATTTCTCATCTTTTTACCTTGCGAAAATTCCCAAACGCTTGAAAAATTCCTTGAGATCTAGGCCATCTTTGCTGCATTTTCGGCGACTTCTTGTTTTTTGACCTTGACCTTCCATTTTTGTTCGTGACTCGTGTAAATAACAAAATCTCGTCTCCTTTCGCGTTAGTCGTTTAAGATAACCATCCAATAGCTTCGTCTTCAAGAAAAAAAATACCTAAGGGAGGTCTGCTGAGAGAATAGATATGGCGTTTATTTGCGCTGAAGCTGGTTTGTTTCCATTAATCCCAACTGAGAGGATAAGAGAAGCATTGGGGACCCCACACGGTGCGTGTATGATACAAGAGGGCCTCATAGATTACAATATAAGGTGGATGGGCTTCCTTGTAGCTAATGAGTATGGAGAAGAGTGTGCTGGTGACATATAGGGAGTGGATTAGGATCCCAGAAACCTTTGAAATGTTCGTTCCCATACTTGATGAGCAAGCTTGTTTTCCCAGGAAGGGGTGTTGTAAGTGAGGCAATTTTGAGTGGGAGATGAAACTATCCCTACACCCATTCTTTAGATATATACTTAGGCGATACAATTTAGCTTCTACCTAGTTAGTGCCAAATGCATGGAGCCAATTGGCTAGGGCTTTTTTTCTTTGGAAGGAGGTCACTTTTGGCGAGGATATGCCTACGTCTTTCAAACCTTATTTTAGCCTCGAGCCTCCAGTGGGGGAGGATTGCAAGGGATGATATTGTTTGAACCCCTAGGGTCCGCATTCACCCTTCATTTGTAACACTCCAACCTCAATAAAGAATTGGTAGTAGTCTTGGTTATGGGTAAGGAGTCGCGACACACAATAGATGGTGAGCGGTCCCAGAAATAACTGTGACGGTCCAGTATCATAAGTATAGTGAGTCTATCTTGGTTAAGCCCGTTCATTTATTTCTGATCTTGTTGGGTTGTATCATTTGTTTTGTGCAGCTGTAGTTAGCCGCTCGAGCTCGAACCGTCCGAGTGGGCTATTGTTAAAGTCATTTATGAGCTGTCATCAAAGAAGAGGTACTTCAAAAATGTGCTTAGCAAACGAGCCATATTTGTAACCCACTTACTAATGGCGACTTAGGGTAAGTAGTTAATGCCTTCCTATCTCTTCTTATAGTTTGACTTAGATTTTTAGCAAAGTGCTATTGGCTCGCCTATATTTCTTTTAGAGTAACATGACAAAAAAGAATATATGAAACCTGACATGTTCTTCATTAAGCGCCCAGGTGAGACAAAGAAAAAGAAACCATTAAGCACCGACTCTACAATTTATAAGAATTAGGGGGATAAGCTGTCATGTCTGCCCAGCCTCTTCCCCAGAGAAGATGGGGGTAGGGGAAAAGAAAAGGTCAAGCCTTTTGCGAAAAGGACTCAGAAAAGGAAGCTAATTTTGATAAAGAACACCGAACCTCCTCATCTTAAATGCCAAACGACTATTGATGAGTGGTTGAAAAGGCCTATCAAAGCCAAACTCATTTCTTCTGTAAAAATAATAGACGTGGAGAAGGTCCCCAAGGAAGAAGTAAGCCTCGTTAAAAAGGAAGAAGGACCGGGAAGCCGACAGGGGTAGTCCTTCTAAAGGGAAGGTCCAAAATTTCTTGGGAGGTAGGTCTGATGAGATTGCCCCTGCTGTTTGTAAATGCTTTCAGCTGAGGTCCGACGACTTAGAGAATTCACCATAAGTACTGGACTGGACTGATAAGTACTCTTCTTATGCCAAGACTTGTGACTCGGTTGATATGTTGGAAGCTAGCTTTGTCCTGCAGGCTCGCTCATAGGGTTTCTTCTTAAATGCCCAGATGGATATGAGGAGGCTGTAGGGGCATAATAAAGAATATCTCTAGAGAGCTTCTGATGCCGAAGCGGAGCTGAATAAGGTAAATGCTAAGATATCTACTATTGGTAAAGCCAATGGAGCCTTCAAGTATAAGCAAGTTAAGGCAGAGTCGAAGGTGAAGGCACTTTCCAATGACAATAATGAGTTGAAGAAGAAAGTCTACCTCTACAAAGCTAAAGTTAATGCTTTGACAAAGAGGGTTGAAAATTCTGATAACCTGCAGTGAACCGCTTCATCAGCCTTGGAGGCTGCAAATAAGGAGAATGACGATTTGAAGGATGGAATCAATGAGCTAACTATTGAGGTTGCCGTTTGAGGCAATAGCTAAGTGTGGTAGGAGAGGTAACTGTAAATGACTATGTTTCCCATTTCTATAAAAAGGCTAAGTATGATGACCTCGATTTTCACTAGAGAAAGGTCGTATACAATAAAGTCTTTGAAAGGTTGCTGAGTTACATCCCCAAGTGGACTTGGCTTCTGTGAAAGATGAATTCCTTCCAATAGAGTCGTCCACTCCTGCAGATGAAGTTGAAGACTTTGTAGAAGAAGTTGATAGCAAAGTAGAGCTTCAGTAGGATAAAGCTACTACCTAGACTTAAGCCTTTAGTTTCTGTGTTTTGATCTTATGAGCTTCCCTTTGTAATCGGCTCATTTTTCATATAAAAGAGTTTTTTCTATCCAATTGTTTCGCATTTCTCCTATATGTTTGTTGGCATTTCAATGGATGATGTAAATTGACTGTTCCTCTTTTAACAATTAAGACACAACTAAATAACTTGAATCCTTAAGAAACAAATGGCGTGATACTTCCGAACCATTCCATAGTGATTTGGCGAACCTACTATTTTGTCATTAGATTTGTGCATAAGTTCATACTAAAGATTGGATCGCCTTTTAATGTAATCTTTGTATGGGCTCGCCATAATTAAATCTGAATGAATATCCAAAGTGTAAAGGGTTCGATATCATCGCAAGAAGGGGGAGTCATCAAAGTTTATTATAGCCTTGCATGCTAATGACAATCCCATTGAGCTATTTATTATCCATTTATGCGAATAGATCGACTTCTGAAGGTGGATTGTCATAAGCATTAAATACTAATACCACTTTGTTATTCATGTTGCCAGCTTGTAGCTTTGAAATTGACCTATTGGCTTGGCAATGGCAACGACAATAGTGGGTTGTCATATCAATTACATACCAAAGATTGCCTGTGAAATCTTGTATTGAACTCATTTCATGGCCTTGCCTCCACTCGCAGTTCGACTCTTCCCCTAGAGTCAATATAAACTAGTGAGATTGGTAAACACAAAAGTTCGGCCACCCAAAGGGGTTTAGGCAAAGCAGCTTCGTGATTTTCGATGCGGTGCAGGCCCCACTCTTGCCTGCCATGTAGGATATTTGGGACCTTGTGAAGCGAGGCATAACAAGTCTCGTTAGATGTTTGCATGATTCTGTATTTTCGCACCTCAACCATGAGGCATAGTTGAAGCAAAAGTTTCGCACCTCAACCATGAGGCATAGTTGAAGCAAAAGATGTCTCTGTCGTCGAAACATAATTTAGCAACGAAAGACACGGAATCCAAACACTTGGCTAAGGATACAATTAAAAGCCTCAATCACCAAACGGTTCAAATGCCTCACAGACTAGCCTCGAATACGGATGAAAGTATTAGTTCACAATCAATATAGATTCAGTGCAATAAACTTATACGTGCATACAACGCATTGCTTGACAAATGTCAGAAAAAAAACTTTGCCTCAACAATTTTGAAATCTGACTTAATCATGACTTCCAACACATTGACGAGAGTGTCAACTTATAAAAATGATAAAAAAAAAAA
>CAIGRS010065020.1:0-10717 GCA_903798395.1 Fraxinus floribunda | reverse complement strand
TGTTTTTCTTTGTATAGTTGTATTTTGTCTGAAGACAATCTTTGTAAATTTTACTTTCATTTTTTCATCACTTAGCGCAAGTTAGATTGTGTCTCCCTAATTTCGAAAGTCTACGTCCGTCCCTTCTTCCAACATAAAATTAAAAGCTTTTGTTTAATTATCATTCGCACACAAAGTTTTACCACTATATGGGCGTATTAAGGATATTGGACAGGAAAAGACACAGCAATACAAAAGAGAAACAATTTACGAAGTTTTTATTCCCTAATTTTGTTTATTATGTTTAATTTAACGTACAAAATATTTCAGACTATGTCTATGATCGGTAGATTTTTATACTAAAATCGTCTTTCAAAATCACAAAGTGGGTAATTGACAAAATGAAAAAAAATAAATAAATAAATAACTTTGCTTTGGGACATTAATTTTAGTTCCCAAATTAATTTTAGCATGGGGACATCATACAAATTATGTAACAACACTATGAAGTACAAACATTTAAAGACAATTAATTTGTGCTTTCGTTGAACATGACATCTCTCCTTTTTTTTTTCTTTGTTTAATGATAATAATTCCTTCATTCAAATCGTTTTCTAGCTACTTGATATGTTTACATCCTGTGGCCAGCGATATACATGAACCTATTTAATTAAAAAATAATATGACGATATCTAGCTTTTTAGCCATTGACGAGGTTTTTTTTCTGAGAATTTATTAAACAATTAGTAACTTTTGTAACGAAGCATGGCCGTGGAGGCTATTGAAATTATTTTTGTGTAGGTCAAAGTGAGCTAAGGGTATCAATGAGCTGAGTCAAGCCAGCTCGCGAGCTGAACCTTGAGGTTAGGGCTCGATTCGAATAAAAATGGTTCGAGCTTGTTTTTGGCCATAGGCCCATAGCCGAACCAAGCTTTTGCTTGGCCAAAAAAATTGGGCTTGACTCGAGCTTTCGGGTCGGGTTTTGTCGAGTCGAGCCGGCTCACAATTTTATTTTATTTTTGCGTGTAGCTGCCTGCTTTTATTATTATTATTATTATTATTATTATAAATAAAAGCAAGCAAACTCCTGCCTAATTTTTTTTAAGGTCCGGCTTGTTACGGGCCGAAAATAGTTTGTGTGGCTCACACAGGCAGCTGGTTCAGGCCAACGTCCCAAAATGGGGCTCCGCTCGAGCCTCGAGTCAGGTAAGATTGGGCTTTTTCAAGGTCGAGTCACGAGCCATCCGAATCGACGAGCGAAATTAACACCCCTAAAGTAAACCATCCCATTAAGTGAATTCACAAAATATGGATCGGGACCAACTACAGCCTACTGTACACGTTGATAGATATGGGCCATATGGCCTTTGTGGTTGCTATCGGTCAGTAAAAATGATGAAAAAAAATTAACTTTGAGAGTTAAGAACCACACAGTCATTACTCATTTCTCTTCAATTCCCCGCCAAATTTTCTCTGTCCTCTTAACATGTAAATCCTTACCAACCAATCTGACTAGAAAAATACAAAAAATAAGCAGCATAATTAATTCAACCTGTATAACACTGGAACTACAAAAAAGGGGGTTACAAAATATGAATAAAAATAATATAAAATAAAGTAATTTCAGAGCACACACACTTTAATTGGTACGTTTAACACGTCTACTACTTTCACGCTTCAACTTACATTTGAAAAATTAAATTTTTTTTTTTTTGCGCAAATACTCGACAAAATCTCGTAAAATTTAAGTGATTAGATTAAGAGAGCTTTAATTGGCACGAAAAAGAACCATTGAGTTCTGTTTTTTGTTGTGCATTTAAAAGTAAAATCTCACATGGTGCACCTAACACATTGCCATGTTCCATGAGGAATAGAGTAGTCCTTTTCTGGCTACTATTACTCATTCTGATATTTCAATCGGGATAAATTTAAGGGATAATTCTAAATGTACTAAATGGTTTAATTAAAGACCATGTGGCGCCCCCATATTGGAGGGGCGTCTGGCCCTATTGGAGGGGCGCCGGCGGGATAAATTTAAGGGATAATTCTAAATGTACTAAATGGTCTAATTAAAGGCCATGTGGCGCCCCCCTATTGGAGGGGCGTCTGGCCCACCAGGCGCCCCTCTAATAGGGGGCACCACATGACCTTTAAGTAAATAATGTAGTAAAATTGTAGTACACCTAGCATAGTCCAAATTTAAGTACTTCTTAGTAGTAGTCAATAAAACCAGATAGGCAATAGAGTTCAAGGTTGTGGAATGAGAACCGCTACAAGTACAAGGGGTGGGGGTGGTTTTATGCCAGGGGCCTGCCAAGTCCCTGACTGTAGAGGGGGGGTGCTTTTTTTAAAAAAAACGTGTGGGGCCTGCCAGTGTGAGTGGCCGGCAGGCCCTTGGTATTATGCTCCTGTACTTGGAGCATAATACTCGTAGAATTCACTTGACCAAACAAGCTGTTGGTGTGTTAAGAAAGGCGAAAATGGTTAACCTAATGGCGGCATTACTTTAGTAAGTTTTTATTGCTATCTTGTTGACTTGAAGTTCACCGAAGTCAAGCATGTTGATCGAATTTAGTCTTCATCAAACTATATTCCTGCTAGTTAGATAGTAAATAATTTAGAAGGTATAACATGAGACAAAAGTGGTAACGAGATACTATATTAAATTAGATTCTCCTCAACAAATAAGTGTTTTAACATAAGCTACACCATTGTATAAATATATGCATGATGAAACTAAATTATCTTTTGAATATAATTGCGACAAAAACTAATTATTGATCGTTACTAGTTATTTAATGTAGTCAACTCGAAATTCATGGTTTGAACGCAAGAACTTAAATTTGGACCCCATAATGAGGTGACAAACTAGACAAATATAAAGGGGATTGCATAACTGGGGGAAAATTATATAATTTTAAAGAAGTGATAAAGGTTAAGGGGACATGGTACCGAAAAATACAAATATGAATATGGACCTACATAATATAATTGAAGGACCCCAAAACTTTATGATACGATGAGATGGGTTGACAATTAAGATCATAGTTCAAGAGCCATCTTACAATTGGTGTAGTTGTCCAAATCTAGCTGGGAACCAACCATTCAATAAGAATGAATGTCGCGTTGTACTTCAAAGGCATGTTTGATTAAGTCGATAAAATTGTTTCAAGAACTTGGACAGAAAGTAAGAAAAAATTTACTTTTAAACAAAAAGTTACTTATAATTTGTTTCACAAATACGTTTGGATAAGCCTAAAAATCACTTCTCAACAATACGACATGCTGAGGAAATCACTGTAAGAGGCAGCATCCCATGCGAGGAAAGAGCCCGTAGCAAAGGTGGTAGTGACAGTGAGAAGCAGAGGTAAAAGTAAACGAAGTATATATTTGATAAAGCTTTTTGTAAATTATAAGTTGTGCGTCTTGAGGAATATGTAAATAAAAGCTATAAATCCTACCGATTCAATGAATAAAAATGAAATTTAATCAGCTTATAAACTTTAAAAAGTTTGACCAAACATACTCCAATAAATTGGGACAGTGAAAACAAATAAGGTGAAGAGACGAAAGAGAGGAGATAAAGTAGCCAGTTCCTTAATTTATATACAGTAAAAATAGTTGATAAAATGGTACATAAAATTTGTATAGTCCTTAAGATACAGTGGTATTTCACTGCTCATGATACAAAATTGAAGGGAAAGCACGGAAATAATCACAAACAGGGGCGAAACAGCGGACGAATTACAATCAATGCCTAACGGTGGGGATTATTATCTAAAATAAACTATATATTGATGGGGCATTTTTCATCACAGACCATGGCCCCAGTATATCAGATCTACACAAATATGAATGCCTTCAAGATTTGTTCCTTGAAGTTGATGCTTTATTAACTGAGTGCTTACTGCAATTTGTGATGTGCTGAAGGACTCTGCAATTTGTGATGTGCTGAAGGACTCGAGTATTCAGGTCCATTTTCGGAAGAGGTCACCTCGGAGGAAGCACTAGACGAAGCCACACTCTGCAAACTCTTTGCATCTTGTGGAGCGTTATGCTGAGAATATGTGTTTGCATGTTTTTGACCTTCCTCGGCTAGTTTCCTAAGAAGGTTCATGACAGTAGGAAGAAATTTGGTCGACAATGAGAGTATTCCAGGAAGCTGCAGTGGAAACAGAGCGATTAAACCAAAAATTCCAAATTAAAAAAGTTCCATCATATGAGGATGCCTTATTGACTTCTATTTATCAGTCTAAGGGCTGACCCAGGTAGGCGAATATCAAGATGGTAAAAGTTTTAAAACCAAAAGCTGGATGTAGTTACAAGAAAAATATAACTAGGGGTTAGCAACAAGATGATAGACACTTACAGCTCCATTGCGGAATTCACCGGAGATATCTAGTTGCACCCATAGGGCTTTAACGAGCAGAAAAGCAACAAAAATAATGCCCAAGTACAAGGGATTTCTGCAAAAATGAAAATGCATCACAATCCAAAAAAAGCAGATGAGAGAAGTCTCAATCTAGAATGTCACCAGACAACAGAGAACCCCGGTAGGGAAAGAGATTAAAAAAAAGGAAAAAAAAAAAGGCAGCCAAAAATTTAATTAAATGCACACAATCACATGCAGAGTCCATAAGTATGCAGCAGAGTACCTCAAAAGTGTCATGAATTCGTTGAAACCCAAGACAACCAACGCCACTATTGCCCATGGAGGTGGTAACCAGTTGTTACTTTGCCTAATAGCCTCCTAAAAGTTGAGAAAAAAGAAGAATCAGTAACTGTTCATTAGCAAATTCTTTATCCACCGTACTCAATTCCACTCAACAAATCCTTATCCCATATTTATTTGAGTTTGTCAAAAATCAAAATTCTTTGTGATCGACATAAACACTAGATATAAAGATGTTTGCAGTGATACTCCACAAGTTCAAGTTCAAACAGAGATAATGGACGTAAAATTTACAACCTAAAAATTACACAGATTTTCAGAAGTATTTTGTGTGTATTATCATGCCTGAGCAGAAATGGCTTGAGTAACAGTGTATTCAGTCTCTGCCTTAAACTGCCTCCACAAGGATTTGCACTGGACTGGCGTAATCAAAGTTTTTGATGCTGGAACCTGGATAGGAATATCAAACAACAGAAAAAGTATTAATGCACTGTAGAATAAACTGTGCACTTGATGCCAACAACCTTGGATTTGTGTTACATAATTAAAATAATGGATCATGCAAACTTTATATATAGTTGCATAGATGAACCATAACTAAGTTGGTTCAAATTCATCCAAGCACAGAAACTAAGTTGGTTCAAGTCAAAATAGAAACAAGACTTTCAAAACACCCATAAGAAGCAGTTTACTAGTTTTCCCTTGAAATATCTGTACTTTTTTAGGATGATAACTTAACAAAGATCAGCATTTAGTGCAATAACATTGAAGTGTAATTTCACCAACTTAAAAAACAAAAAATAAAATAAAAAAATCAAGCAATGAACCATTAAAATGGCTACCTCGTCCCAAGTGCTTGATGCAAGAGGGTCCATTGAACTGCTTTTATTGGTAGAAGAACCAGCCTTGGAATCCAAAAGAGCAAGGGTCAATTTATTCTCAACAGTATCGGCTTCGTCATCCAAACGGATTGCAGCCATAACAGATAGTAGCTTCAAAGACTAAGAAAAGAAAAGATAATGTTAGAAGTATAATCCAATCGAGAAAAAAATAATCCCAACAAAGATCTAGGTGGAAAATATCATACAGCAGATCGAGCAGTTTTGGTGATGGCTCGAATATCTTCCTTCCCGGTCCAGACCCGTGGCATTGAATCAGAATCGTGACTAAATATTGTTGTGAACCTATAAATAAATATCGTTCAGTTCCCAGTTCCCACAAATAGAACCCATAAACAAAAAAAAGCTTCAGTGTTCATGATAACTAGGTCATGAATTGAAAATGTATAGCAAGTACCTGTCCTTCATGCGAATCAAAACCCTTCCAGCCTCTTCTTTAGCCTTTGCTTCAACCAATCCTCTTGCATGCTCCTTCAACCTTAGAAGCATTTTATCTTGGGTTTCTTCATCTATTTCAAAACCAGAGAGAGCATTCGAAAACCCAGCAACAGCATTTTCAGTCTCACATTGGAGAAGTTTCCTTATTGCAGGCCATGTATCATCACTGGCTCCATCTAATAATGCCTCAACAGGACCAGACAATGCTTCGTTCAATTTTGTCTGCATAAGAAATCATTTCAGTGAAATACTACAGTACTGCATGGCTATAAAATGAAGTCAACCATTTTATTGCACTACAGTTATAAATCAAATTAAGGTCAAGCAAAAATAACCAGCTCTGTTTTGCTAACGGATCTGTTGCTAATTATAACTGCCTAAAATTTGATAAAATCAAGGTAATCCATCATAGGGATACATTCTTGCACACGAGAATTTCACACATCAATAATAATGCAATGCATCCATGGATTTCAAACATGCATAGAGGACATTCAAAGCTGTTGAATCTATAATTATTACAGTCAACAGTTTCAAAGTTGAACCATCACAAGATTTCATACCTCATACATAGTTGTAAGTTCAGATAGCTTGGCTATGCGAACTGCTGCAACATGCGCATCCATATCACGATGAAGCTTTTCTCTTACTCTGGACGAGTCCCAATTTGCTTGGTCAATGTATACTTCTGAAAAATAACAAGTTAATCTGTACTAATGAGAAGAGTTAATTTTTATGGGGTACCATGCTCTGCAATTATAAGCTATTGAACCTTCAATCTAGCCTTCTATCACACTTAAAAGAGTCCATTAAGATCATCTGGAAGAAGAAGCTACATGTTAAAATTACTTTTCACATGAAGAATTTAGCATTCAGCTAAATAAAGAATGATCTACGTTAATGGTTGAAGCAATTCAAATTTAAATATGCAGCTCATTCGCCTTTTCAGAGCTCATTTTGGGAATTCTATTATAAGTATCGATGAAATACATGTGATAACATGCTCAACCCCTCTCACCATGTAAATATAGATGGCATTATAAGTGTCAGATATTGTACCTGCAGAACCATCATCAAACTCTGACATGAAATTTTTGGAGCAATTACGAGCAGCCATTGCAAATCCCTTCCCTCCATTCAAGGCATTATCAAATGCATCTTTAAATCTATCTAGAATGCCAGATCGAATGTGTCCCAGCATGGATTGATAAGCTGGTTGGACAAGCTAATATGCCAAACCAAAAAAATGAACTTCAGGAAAAAATAAAATAAATGAGAATCTAAAATACGGGTTATTCGGCAACGAGTGCTCTGTCATGAAGTTTGATCCTACGTCAACTCTTTTTAGGTTGATAAACAACCCATGTAAGACCAAAAAAAAAACCCCACATTAATGATGCATGGTATGCGTGTTATTCTTATGTGAACCAGCAACCAAATCAAAACGTTCATTTCTCAATATCGGTGCATAGAACTTAGTTGATGCTTCACCCATGTAAGACCAAAAAAAAGCCCCACCTCAATGATGCATGGCATGTATGGTAATTCTTATGTGTACCAGCAACCAAATCAAAAGGTTCATTTCTCAATATCAGTGCATAGAACTTATTTGATGCTTCACCCCTGAGTCCTAAAAAATGAAAGAAGTGTTACTTCTCTCATGGAGAGAGGGAGGAGGATACATAGAGAAGAGAAGTGTGGTAGGTTTATGCTATCAAAAACAAAGGAAAAACTTCTAAAAGAACGAAAACGTCATCAGGCACATGTGACAGTAAAATGCACTCATCAGATTCACCATTGGATCAGAAAGTTTGCTCGTTCTAGATATTTAACAATGGTTAAAACATGCACTCATTATTTGCTCATGTGGTTTCTGTATGGTCTACATACAGAATCTGAGGAGTGGAATATAATATCGTGTCAAGAATGCAAGCCATTGAAGATTAAATATTGAAAATAACATGAACCTCCCTGAGTGAGAACTGATATTTTTTTAAAACTTCAGGCTGTATTTGCCATTACTCTATCTACATTTTACATTTTTATATAAAATAGTGATACGCCTATATGTGTAGAACTTCAAGGATGAATTAAACAAGCATTACTTGCAGCAATTTCTCTTCCAACTGTTTCCGCTTTGAAGATCGAACACTTTCATCAAAATAGGTCGCCTCTGCATCATATCTAGTTTAGAAAGGTGAAACATATGTATGAGAATATCTCAAAAAAGTAACAGCAGCCACCCTTGAAAGAGTGTGTACTCTCAAAGCTATACTAAATTATTTAGATGCAGCAAAAGGAATATCCTGCTATAAAACCAGCTAGCCAGAATCTTCGATGTCAGCGAAAATTTTGGACAACAAACAGGCCCATGCTTCCCTACAAAGCCCGTCATCATAGTAATATAGACAGTATGCAAAAAATATACAGACTTCCACCTATTATAAAGAATTTCACTTGTCATTTCATGTATCCTAATTTAGAAGGGAAAAAAAAACCAAAATTCACTCAAATTCTAGTCGAGATGTCTATATGGTGGTTTTCTAGTGCTTTGCCAAAAAAAAAACCAAAATTCAGCCCTCCTCCAGCTTAGCTGTGGTGGTTTTCTAGTGCTTTGCCAAACTGACCAGCTCAGGCCCATTGTCCTTCAAATCCACTCTCACCATTAACTGTCAACCATAAAGTCCAGATAAATCTACTGCAGTGAATGATCAGAAGTGGTCTGTAACTGGAGATATTGTTCTCAAGTAGGAGCACGCTGATCAAAGGAAATTTATTGGCAGTCTTTTGAAGATTTAGTCTCTACTTAACTGCAGCAGAGTCTAACAAATTTATGCTCGCAAAGGTTTGGAAGATTCAAAGTAATAATAAGCTCTTTGGCAAACTGTCACTCAGGGTCCCAAAACATATATTGGGCAATACTAAGTTATAAAATAACTGTCACAGAGCTTCAAGAAGAACATAAGTGTGAACAATTGTCGACTTACTCCGTTAGACAGACATCGAGAATTGAGCTGAGCTTCCTCCCAAAGCTTGGCACTGGTCGAGATTGTAAAGTATCTTCCAGTTGACACCATTCCTACATAATGTAATCAAATTAAATTTGATGTTTTCTGATGTTTGGATTGTGTGTGCAGATATACTAACGTACAATATTACGAATCAAATATAACCTTAAAACATAATTTTATAAGAAAGGTACCTCATTTGCAATAAAAGAAGAAAACTTCTCATTCGCGATCTCTTCACAACGTACAGTGGCAACCATGACCTGCAATAGATAAGCAAATGCATCGGTGATGAACTGTCTAAACAGATTATTATGACAACAGGGTAGATGTTTAGATGACTTTGTGAGCAGGCAGGTCAAGGTCCTTGTTCTCCTTGATGATCTTCCAAATTTCTTGCGCACTAAATGAAAAGCCAGAAGCAGGAACTACAGCTCGCCTATCCCCAGCAAGCCCACCGGGTGCAATAGAATGAAAGAATCTCTGTCTTAGGCTCGCCACCTTGATTAAAACAAACCGGTAACAAAATCTTAGATTCCTGACAATTGCAAGAGCAACCTTCTGAAAAAAACCCCAGAAGGGACAAATGGCAAAGAATGAAGCCAGAGCATTCACGTGAACAAACATAAAAATACTTAAAAAGTATTCGAACATGGTATTAACCTGCTCTTTGAATTGTTCCTCCCTCTCTTCATAACTAGAAAGAGCTGTAACTTCGACCTGCAATTCATCCATTAGAAAAATATCAGATAGAACAGAACACGGACTTAGAGAATATTTAGCTAAGCTTAGAAGGTGCTTAAAGCACCTTTTTTTGAAAATAGCTAGAGCTCAAAAAGCACTTTTTAAACTTAACCAAACATGATCTTAACCAAGCTTAATCAACAAGATATCGGCATCTTACATTAAAGAATTCGCTTAACGGAGTTTCCTTGTGCGCACTTGGCTTAGGAACTGCATCCCATATCTTCAAAAGTGGGGTAGAGGAAGGAGAGAGAGAACAAGAGAAGCTCAGAAGCCAACTACAGTTGGACTCATTCACAATACAGTAAAATGCCACATATGGTGTACCTTCTGAATGTCTTCTCTTAAAACAGGTTCCAGGTTTTCCAAAGGCGTCTGTATCATGTCAACAAAAAACAAATATGCTCCAGCATAACAAATCCTTAATTCATGGAACCATATGACCGAAGAATTTAAGTTTCTGAAGTACAATCAAAGGAAACGTCAAATGAGAAAGGAATAAGTTGAGCATACCCGTGTTTTATCACGTACAACAAACATCAAAGTTGTTTTACGTGGACTAAATAATCTCATCATGACCTGTTCATCATAATTATAAATCAGTAAAGCATTTGCATCCAAATTATATGCTAGAAGAGAACGGGTGCAAGAGTTACCTGGAATACAGTTTTTAAGAGAGGCTTATTTGCAGCCTGCTCACGACCAATGTCATGACACCACCTGAAATATTTTCTAAGGAATATAAATGGCTTAACAATCTCAAATAAACAATAATTTCATGGATCACGGCCAACAATATAGTATGCATTTCCATCCAACCAACACTGATATGATGTGTCACATTCTCTTCAAATCCTTACAATAACCACACCTGCTTGGACAAGAGTAGAGGCCGTCAATGTGATTTCCTAACTAGCTGGTGCGTTTGAATAGTCTGGGTGGGATTTAAAAGTGATGGCAACGAGCCGAGCCGAGCC
>CAIGRS010064999.1:0-12656 GCA_903798395.1 Fraxinus floribunda | reverse complement strand
TTTTGAATTGTGATTTTTTGAAAAATATGTGATTAAAAAGTAAGAAAAAATTTAAAATTTATGTGCAAAATATTATATTGTATAATGAGTGATTGAAAAATGAGTGACAGTTAAAAAAAAAATTGTTTCAAAGGGAAACAAAGAGGAACGTAGTTAAACTCAAGATTGAACTTCAAATTTCAACTGTTGATTCTTTACATTCGACCTCCTACTTTTTTTAGTCAAACTTATTTGATTATAATAGAATTTAGGGTAATTGACACAAAACGTCCATATCTTTCATTTTTTTGCATTTTCACGCTTATTTCAACGTTTCATTGCGAAAAAACGTCATTTTCACCTATTTTTAACATAAAATAACCAATATACCCTCATATATAAATAAAACAAAAAACAAAAGAAAAGAAAAGAAAAAATTACAATCTTACTCCTAAACTTTTTAAAAAATACAAATGAGTCCAAAATTTATGAAAATATTAAAAATAACAAATAAATTCTCACTCACTCTCTCCCTCTCTCTCTCTCTCTCTCTCTTCTCCCCCTCCTCTGTCACCGCCGCCGCCAAAACCATTGGAATATCACCCATCCTCCATCCAAAACCTGTAACCCGTCTTTCTCTTAAAACTAATAAAAAAAATTCCAAATCATCCAAACCCTCACGTTAAAAATAGGTGAAAATGAC
Source organism: Fraxinus floribunda (assembly GCA_903798395.1). Taxonomy (NCBI): domain Eukaryota; kingdom Viridiplantae; phylum Streptophyta; class Magnoliopsida; order Lamiales; family Oleaceae; genus Fraxinus; species Fraxinus floribunda. The sequence continues at coordinate 11,974 of CAIGRS010064999.1, read as the reverse complement.
GTTTTTCACAATGAAACGTTGAAATAGGAGTGAAAATATCAAAAAATGAAAAGTATGGATGTTTTCCATAATAACAATGAAAGGTGAGGACGTTTTGTGCCAATTAACCTAAGAATTTACTTAGGGCATGTTTTATCTAGGGATGACAAAAAAATTCGTTCAACCCGATACCCATGAGGCCCCACCCCGAATGGGGCGGGGATTACCCGCCTAACCGGATAAACGGGAGGGAGACGGGGCGAGGGTTATTACCCCGAAGTAGGTATGGGGCGGGTATGNAGGGTTATTACCCCGAAGTAGGTATGGGGCGGGTATGAAAAATATAGTCCCCGCACCGTTTAAAGTTAACTTCAAATTTAAGTTTTTTATCGAAATAAAAATAATAAATTTATCATCATTTTGAAAGAGAATATAAGTTATTTTTAACAAATTAATAAAAATAATATTTACCAACTAAAGACAGAAAAAAATAAAAAGAAAAGATAAATGGGGCAAAAGACCCGACCCGACCCAATCCCGCCCCATTTTAATCGGGTATGGGGATGGGGGAAGGTAACAAAAATACTCGACAGGACGAGGGTAAAAATTGGCGACCCATCTCATACCCGCCCCGTTATCATCCCTAATTGAGTAATACTTTTGCGAGAGGCATGTTTTACACAACTATTATGAATAGAGCTTTTGCGAGAGAATAAAAAGTAATTGACACACGAAGTTGAAGATGCTCATAGAAAAGCGCGTGAATTAGGATGGTTTGGCGTGGTGTGTTAGTCTCTTAGCAGCAAATATTCGCCGACAAATATATTACCAATTCTTTTGAATTTTGACCATTCATTCCATACTGCAACGTGACAATGTCTAATTCAGTTAATAGTTTAAAATTAAAACATGCTTTAATTGCTCGAGATTAAACGTTTAACCCCCCCACCCCCCGGGGCCAATTCGATAAATATCAAGATTTTAGTATAAAATTAATTTTAATTATATATTTCATGAGTTTCATAACTTTTTAATTATACATTTCGTCAATTCTTATCAAAAACCTACTAAAATTCTTATTTTAATCCCACCAAACGACTTAATAAAAAAATTTTAAATTTGGATTTCAAGGTGAAACGGTCGCATGTTGAGTCCATCTTTTAGAATAGATTTGCTAAAAAGTCAATTTTTAAATAGCGTATAATTAAAAGGTAGAAGAAAACAAATTTAAAATGCCCAAATTACTTTCATTGGAAGTCGAGAATGGCTCTATAACATATCCACTTAGTGCCTATTTAGCCCAATATAAAAGTAGAGCAATTAACTAAGGGTATGTTTGATGGATATTATTGAGAAAAGAATATATGTTAAATAGTCATATGATAAAAAATACGTAATTAAAAAGTAAGAAAAAGTTATTAATGTGATGAAAAATAAATTTTACAAAAATGCATTTTACAAGAATGTGTGTCCAACATGATACTAAACTTTGTGTGGGAGAGAGTGGGTTGACATGCTCTCAAGCGAAGGTGATGCAAAATGTTTCAATTGGTGGTGGACAGGTAGGCATGTACTGTAATGAAATGGAAATCTAAAATACTTTTCACTATGCCCCACAATCCATTGTTTTTTTCATCAACTTATGATTTTTCTTTTTTAATTTTATTATTATTATTATTATTATTTGTATAATTGACAGGTCACATCTCACAACTACAGCAATTAAGCGAAATATTGGCAGGTGGAATAATTCATGATTCTGTTAGGCAATAGTTCAATGAATAATGCTGCATGTACATTATGGATCACATAATGGTGTCCATAATGTACATGTGGCGCCCCCCTATTTGGGGAAGTGCTTGTGGGCCAGGTGCTCCTCCAAATAGGAGGGCGCCACATGTACATTATGGATACCGTTATGTGATCCATAATGTACATGTAGCATCTCCCTTTTTTTAAATCCGGTACTGTCCGTGTCTCGCCACTCGAAAATTCTTAACAAGCCTAGAATGATGATGCGCCTCCCGTGGCCATCCTTAAATTTGGGAAATACATAGATGATGAAGTTGTAAATTTTGAAAACCAAATGAAGTTCAGTGGCTCAACTGAAATGAAATTGAAATTTAGCAACTTAGTTGAGATAAATTGAAGTTTATTAGCTCAATTGAGATTTCGTTTTGCGAAAATTGATGGATAAAAATGTTTTTCAAGAATGTGCAACTGCAAAATAGCATGAAGACCTGTCTTGTTTGCTAAGAAATCCAACTCTTGAACTTCGTATTTAATCTGCGTAAACAAAATCTCAGGAATACAGAGAAGACCCAAGTTAAAAGAAAATGTCTGGCATGGAAAGACTACAAAGAATGTTCGCCGGAACCCGCGGTTCCCTCGGACACCCGCCACAGGACTCTCCAACTCTTGATTCCTCCGAACAAGTCTACATATCTTCTCTTGCCCTCCTTAAAATGCTCTAACACGGTAAATATATTGTTTTAGAATTAAACACATCTGTATGAGTCGATGTAAAGTATTGTCTGAGTTTTTTATTGCGTGCATTGTTGGAATACGGTTTATTTGATGTGTGGATACATATGCAAACACATCTGTGCATGTCGATATGATGTTTTATTGCTTTTATTGATAGAATTAAGGTTTATTTGATGTGTGTATATATTATGATAGGAAGGGCAGGGGTGCCTATGGAAGTGATGGGGCTTATGCAGTTATGCTAGGGGAGTTTGTGGATGAATATACAGTTCGAGTGGTGAATGTTTTCGGGATGCCACAGAGTGGGACAGGAGTTAGCGTGGAGGCTGTGGATCATGTCTTCCAGACCAATATGCTTGATATGCTAAAGCAAACTGGTAGGTATAATTTATTTCTCTTCTGATTGAAAATTTTGGGGCTTTCTTGCTTAAGATAGGTGGTGCTCGTTCTGTTAGGTTTTGATTCTTTTGAAGATGTTTGAAGGAAATTGAATGTTTTGGAATTATTTTTTTTCTCCAGATAAGAATGTGATGATAAGGCATGAATAAAGAGAACTAGCCGCGATGGTATACTTAGTGATTAAACCATTAATTAGAATAAAGTTTCCAACTTTTGTGTTTTCTTTGAAATCCTTGACTATAAATCACCAATCCTGCCAAAGAAAAATGTGTAGAAAAGAAAGAAATAGAATAAATAATTGGAAATTGGAAAAAAAAATCTTGATTCTTCTGTGTTCTATCTTATCTATTTTTATTTTTTTTAACAAGAGCTTGCATAAGCACATTATAGAAAATGCAAAAGACAAGTGGGTTTATTAGTAAGCAGCAGAGTTTTCTAGGTGAATGGAAACTAATTAAAGTTTCTTGGAGCCCTACGAACCTTTCATTTTCAAGTAAACTAACAGTAGTCGTGGATGCTGAACTGGCAGTTCTAAGCTTGCTAATTCTACCACATGAGAATTTTTACTATTTTCAAATTATCCAGCATTTGCATTTTCTGATGTCATTTTTTGTAAGCAAGTCAAGCGACTATCTTTATTATATTTTTGTTTCTCAATAGGTTTTGCAGCACATATTTTTAAATAGTATTAAGCTGCGCCTGCGCGGTAAGATCAGTATTCCCATAACTTGCATTTTCTAAGATCATTCAATGAACAATGGTATTCTAGAAAAGACTATGCTGTTAATGGGTTTGAGGTGGTTCTATTTGTTTAGTTTGAATTAGTGTTAAAATTGGTGAATTAAAAGTTTCTTACAGGGTCTAGGAATCGCTATATTATCTACCGTTCTTTCAATTAACTGAATTTCTAGTAGAATATCTTTATACTGATACTGGTTTTTGTTATTACTGTTACTATGTTATGTCCTTCCTTCTCTTACATTACTTAAATTCAGCAAGTTTTGTTTGCTGTTGGTTGCAGACCCGAGATGGTGGTTGGTTGGTATCATTCACATCCAGGTTTTGGGTGTTGGCATTCTGGCGTTGACATCAATACTCAGCAGGTTGGTACTCCGTCATCATTAATTCTGCACTGCTCTGACTTGCGTTGTTACTTTCTGTATCATTGAATATTTAATCAATATTTACCTGTTCTTGCACTTAGTATTTTTTACATCTTCAGTGATATAACTTGAATTCGGGACCTCTATTCGAAATCTTAGTGAAACACTGGATTTCTTATCTTATGTCTGCTTTTCGTGAAAAAATATTCCACAAATTTTCGCAGCCCTTTTATTTTGTTTATATCCATTTAAGCAGTCATTCCCATCCTACCTTTGCCTCTATTTACTGAACCTGGTTATTTACCTTTTATCATATTTTTGGGATTGGCAATATCGTACTGTGGGATTTTGATTATCAATAATTCCATGATTCTATTAAACCAGAAAAGAAACGTGTGATCCTGTAAAATGTAGGTAATATGTAATTACACATTCAAAGATTTGTCTTGTTGCTATCTATTTTAGCTTTGCTCTGTTAGTCCTGAATTTCGAGTATGTCTAAAATCATGAGGTAAAACTAATAAGAGGAGACCGAGATTTTGTGAAATTTTTGTTTTTCAATTATCAACCAAATTTTAATTTTATAACCTTGTGCTTAGGAAGGTATATTCTTTGTACATTTTCATTTTGTGGTTATATCCATCTTTTTGTGGTTGAGCATTTTATATATTTTTCTCTGCTTTCTTTTGTTAAAAATGATACCATGTGAGATTGATAGCATTTTTAAGTAAATCATAAGGCAACCTGATAGAAGACGTCATGTGTTCTGCCGTATAACCATTATTGGTATCTTTAATATCTATGGTATTATCTGGCTAGCTATTCCAAGAAACCATGTGCTTCTGATGGACATTTTTTTTTTTTTTTACTATATATTATTATCTTCTCTTTTGGTTGGGGGCTGGAGCGGCATTTGATATTGGCCAGTAGGCACAAGGTAGGGTAAGTTGTTGGAAAAAGTAAATATTAGGGGTTTTATCCTCACACTTCTGTTGACACTACTTAGTTTGGCTGGAGAAATGAATTTATGGCATACACAGACAGTTGAAAAGTTTGTTACTTCATTTTTCCACTATCAATTTTACTGTTCAGTCAATTTTATTTAGATCTGTGTATCTCTAGCGTCCTTGGTTGCCATTTCCTATTGTATGATGTAGAGTCTTGAAGCTTTGAATGAAAGAGCAGTTGCAGTGGTGGTGGATTCCATCCAGTGTGTTAAAGGAAAGGTGGTAATTGATGCCTTCAGACTGATTATCCCCCAAACCATGATGCTTGGCCAAGAGACAACGCCCAATCTGGGATATCTGAACAAACCATCCAGCCAAGTAATTGCCAGATATTTAGTTCATTGCTGTTTGATTAATTTTGGTTACTATAGTTTGCAATTTAAAGAGGTGATATGTTTTTCAGCCTTTGATTCATGGTTTGAACCGGCATTATTACTCTATAACCATAAACTACAGGAAGAATGAAGAAGATACTCCTGAATCTTCACAAGAAGAAATGGACAGATCGATGGACTCTTTAGCGGTTTGACACCCATTCCAAAACAAATGAGCAGACAGTTCAGTTACGTTGGGATTTGCCCGGCTCTTGCTTTTTGTGGTTGCTGTTGGGACTATGTTATAGCTGGTTTCCATGGAAGTATGAGACAGAGAAATAATTTCTGTTGGCCAGTTTTGATGGTTCCCCCCTAATGTTGCTGGCCTTGAGCCAACAGAATTATTGTAAATAATTTGACTTCCAGTTTTCATGTCATGCTTTGAGGTTCACCCTGTGGCATATTCCCCTGAGCCACCTGTTCATAATGGCAAATGCATTAACACTTGTTTGCTGCATCCTTTCGGTATTTGTACTGAAATCGTGTTTTTTTTTCTCTATTTTCCCCCCTTTTTTAAGCACAGTAGGATATTTGATGATATTATTCAAATTGCAGTCTGACTCTTTCTAGTGCACTAGTATTAGTGGCACATTTTTTTTCCTGAAATTTCTGACTGTTATATTGCAGATCCACCATGTGAGGATGGTGGATTGTGAAATGCAATATTGATGCTTTTAAGTTGCATTCTAGTACCAGTATGGAGCTTTCAGAGGCTTGTAGAACTGATTGATGGGAATGATTCTTAGTTAAAATTCAAATCTTCACAATTTGTTATGAGATTATAATTGGCTTTCTGCTGTTGCCTTTTTTTGTTACTCTTAGAGATGAGCTTTGGAAAATAATGGCGGTAGATTAACGCGAGTACTTGTACTTCGATAAATATTCAGATATCCTTTTGATAGTATCTACTTGTCGCATAAATGTAGCTTCTTCGTTGTAATTAACCTACTGAGGATGTTGAATGGACATCGAGGATCCAGGATCCTTAATACTTATCAGGGATTATGTCATCGCAAACATGACAGCTGTTTGTCTTTTGTATCTAAAGAGGATATCTTTGTGAGGTTCCCATGTTATTAATGGGGTGTAATTAACCAAATAAAACTTTGAAGTTACCATAACATGATTTATTTTCCTTTCTGTTCTAATTGAAGCAAGTGGTAATTTTTGGCATCACTTTTGCAGGAGATGCTTAATTTAGCTTATCATAAATAAGAAAGTAGTTCAGGAGGAAGATGAGTTGCCGCCAGAAAAGATAGCTATTGCTAATGTGAGAAGGCAAGACGCAGAGAAGCATCTCAAGGAACATGTCTCGAACTTGATGTCTTCAAACATTATTCAGACATTGGGAACTATGTTGGACACTGTTGTCTTCTAGAGTCAGCATTATGTTTCTTGTGGTGTTAAACTAAAATGTTGATCGGTTGGTTTGCTTTCTCTTGATGTGAACAAGTGTCTTATGTACTCTGAGTAAGCAACTATCTTTGACATGATCTCTTGTTTTTCCATGTTATATCATCCTGATATTTGTCTCTCTATAGAATCCTAATTCAAGGACACAAGGCTCCTTTCTATGCTCAAATTATTTGGTTTCTCCCATTCATGCAGCCTTTGGTAAGGTCCAAAAGAGGGGACACAACATTTGTCTTTAATCAAGGTATTTTAGCAATTGACTAGTCATTCTCATGATGCTCCAACTATCAATCATTTCTGGTCATACCGCCATCCTAAAATATTTTAGTTCATCAAAGGCCAGTTTGGCCAGTTTGGTAGGGATTTTAAAAAGTCAAAAGTGGCTTCTGAAATTAAGAAGCTACTTTTAGACTTATTCGGATAATTTTCTAAACGTGTTTATCTGGTTGGAAGAACTTTTAGAGGAAGCTAGCCTGAAGTTGTTTTTAAAGAAGCTCTCCTACAAAAATTAAATGTAGGCTCGTCAAAAGAGAAAGGCGTAAACTAAAGTTATTTTGAAAAAAGTCTAAGCAATTTTGGAGCCAATGCTGTCCCTCTTGTATTCACGAGTGGTAAATATATACAGAAAAGATGATACACCAAATTTCCTAAATAAGGTAAACTCCTAAACCTACCAAAACTACGAAAGGAATATCTTTCAAGAAAATATTTACAGCTAGACATGCCAAAACTATACAAGAAAAGATATTATGCCTAGAATCTCCAATACCCCCCCCTCAAGTTGGAGCATGAGGATTCTGAATGCCCAACTTGCGAAGGAGAAAATCAAACTGGCACTTCCCTAAAGCCTTCGTAAAGATGTCTGCAACTTGCATAGAAGTATGAACGTATTTGGTTTGAATATTACCATTGTGTATCTCATCCCGTATAAAGTGACAATCGACTTCAATATGCTTGGTTCGTTCATGAAAAACTGGATTAGCAGCTATGTGCAAAGCCGCCTGACTATCACAATACAAACGCATAGGTCCTGAATGCATCACACCAAGAGCTGACAACAATCCTTTCAACCATTTTAATTCACAAACTGTGTGTGCCATGGACCTATATTCTGCTTCAGCGGAAGATCGAGATACTGTCTGGTGCTTCTTGGTCTTCCAAGAGAGTGGCGAATTGCCCAAAAGAACAAAATAACCAGTCAAGGATCGGCGTGTTAAAGGACAACTCGCCCAATCGGAGTCACAATAACCATACAGTTTCAGGTCACAATCAGCACGCAAGAGGATACCTTGACCCGGATTGCCCTTCAAATATCGAACAACTCTCAAAGCTGCTTCCCAGTGTTCAACCTTCGGCTACTGCATGAACTGTGCAAGCACATGTACACAATAAGCCAATTCGGGCCGCGTGATTGTCAAGTAAATTAGTCGGCCTACCAGGCGTCTGTATTGTCCAGCATCGTGCAAATCAGCCGTCGCAGCAAGTGCTAAATTATGATGTTGTTCAAGAGGAGTGCCAGCCGGCTTAGCTCCCAATAATCCAGTCTCAGAAAGGATGTCCAGCGCATACTTACGTTGACACAAGAAGATACCTTCAGAGTTTCGTGCTACTTCAATCCCCAAGAAATATTTCAGTTTCCCCAGATCCTTCATATAAAAACACCGACTCAAATAATCTTTGAACTCTTGCACAGCCGTTCCATCATTCCCGGATACAATCAGATCGTCAACATAGACAAGAACATGGAGTAGAATGGACCCATTGCTATAAGTAAACAGTGAGTAATCAGAATAGGACTGCTCAAATCCATAAGTCTTCAACGCCGCTGCCAACTTGGCAAACCAGCACCTCGGTGCCTGCCTGAGCCCATACAATGACTTTTGAAGTCTACATACCTTACCTGGGATTGGGGAAGCAAAACCAGGCGGCATTCTCATATACACCTCTTCATCCAACTCACCATGCAGGAATGCATTATGAACATCCATCTGATGCAACTCCCAATTCCTCGCAGCTGCAACAGCAAGAAATGTGCGCACAGTAACCATCTTTGCTGTCGGGGCGAAAGTCTCATTGTAATCTATGCCTTCGACTTGATTGTTCCCAAGAATTACTAAGCGCGCCTTGCATCTCTCGATGCTTCCATCTGAATTATATTTAATCTTGTAGACCCATTTGCTCCCGATTGCTTTCTTGTCGGGAGGCAAATCTTCTACTGTCCATGTTCCATTGTCCTCAAGAGCCTGTATCTCCTTTTTCATTGCCTCTCTCCAACACTCATCCTTGACGACCTCAACATAAGTGCTAGGTTCATATCCTGTGGTAACAGCTGCCAGAAAAGACTGGTGTTGCACAGAAAATTTATCACAATTCACATAATGTGCTATGGGATAGGGTGTACCTGAGGATTTTGAGTGGAGCGAAGAACCTACGGAGGGGCTTACTTGAATGGTATGCGTCACATAGTCCTGCAACCGAACAGAAGGTAGCTTAACCCTCTTTCCTTTGCCAAGGTGTCCCTGTTCCTCAGACACTGTGGGTCCTCCCATGTCGATTCCCCCTATGTCTCCTACTCCAGCATTCACAGTTGTAGGCATCTCCTCATCAGGACCAACCTCAGTTTGTACCTCATGTTCCATACCTGAGAGTGAAGTTTGTTGCTCTTCCAAGTCACGCTGCTCATATGAGTCCTCATCATCTGTGGAGTAATTTGCAACCCCATTCTTGTTTAAGGAAGGATCTACAGCATTGTTGGCGTATGGGAACTCTGTTTCAGTGAAGACAACGTCCCTTGAAACAAGATATTCTCCGCTTTCCAAATCATACAACCTCCAGCCCTTCTTCCCAAAAGGATATCCCATGAAAATGCACTTTCGGCTCCGACTAGCAAATTTATCTTTATCCCGATTCCTGTCATGTGCATAGCACAAACACCCAAAAGTTCGAATGTGTTTATAGGTAGGTACCTGTCCATAGAGGATTTCATATGGTGTTCTTCCATCCAATAAGACAGATGGTGTTCTATTGATCAAATATCCAGCTGTAAGAATACATTCGCCCCAAAACTCAATAGGTAAATGTGCTTGAAAACGCAAGGCTCTTGCCACATTGAGAATGTGGCGATGCTTTCTTTCTACACGTCCATTCTGTTGGGGTGTCCCGACACAAGAAGTTTGATGCAGAATTCCATGCTCAACAAAATATTCTTTCAAACACATAAATTCTGTACCATTATCACTCCTAACGATTTTCACATCTTTCTTAAATTGTCGTCTAACCATCACAATAAAATTTTTAAGAACACATGAAACCTCATCTTTTCTATTCAACAAATATATCCACACTACACGAGAATAGTCATCAACAATTGTCAGGAAATAAACAGCCCCACAAGAAGAAGGAACCCTATAAGCTCCCCATAAATCACAATGGATCAAGTCAAAACTTTCTTTAGCTTTATTATCACTAGGAAAGAACACTTCTCTTGTTTGTTTAGCTCGAAAACAAATGTCGCAAAACTTATTCTTTACATCATCATTTTTACTAACACTACGAACTCCAGAAATTAAATCTACTATCCTAGAGGAAGGATGACCCATTCTTCTATGCCAGAGCTCAAAAGATGCAATACCAGTCGTCTTGTAAACACGAACAGGAGTCACTCCTTTGAGAAAATAAAGCCCCTCACGTTGTTCACCCGCTCCAATCAGGATCCTCGAAATGCGGTCCTGTATAGCACAAAATTTATTAGTGAATTGGACAACAAGATTGGAATCATCAAGAAGCTGTGACACAGAAATCAAATTGCATTTCAATTTAGGTACAAAAAGGACGCATTGTAGTTTCAATTTCTCTCCAAGAGTCACGGTTCCTTCTTTTAAAGCTATGGTCTCCGCTCCATCTGGTAACCGAACTGGACATGGTGTTATATCACGCAAATCACTCAAACATGCATATGTCCCAGTCATGTGATGCGAAGCCCCTGTGTCGATAATCCAAGGCAAAAAAATTTCCTTACCCATTAACCTTTCATTAGCACCACCTTTGTGTGAGTTTAGCATGCTGAGCAGTGTGGCCCATTGTTTGTCACTTAGCCCATTAATTCCTGTTCTATCAGAATCAGTCACAATGTTTTTCCCACCATCAGCTCCTGGCGTTTGAACTGCGTTGGCTCGAGCAGTCCCTCCGCGTCCTCGTCCTCCACCAGCACTCTGTTGGATACCACGTCCACGCGTACCACCACGGCCCCCAGTAGTTGTGCGTGGCCTGTCCCCCCACCATTCCGGATAGCCAATCCGTTGAAAGCAGTTATCAGCATCATGTCCCCTCCGTTTGCAATTTGGGCAAAGCATGGTCTTGTCTTTTCCATCCCCCCCTGAGTTTCGACCACCAACTTGTATTGCAAAGCTCATGGGGTTCCCTCTTTCCTCTTTTGCCCGTGTTATGGTCCTTACTCGTTCTTGCTGCACAACCATAGAGTAAACCCGATTCAGATTAGGCAAAGGTTCGGTGCTCAAGATATTGGAACGTACTGTTCCATATCCATCTTCATCTAATCCCATCAAGAATTGATGAACTCTTTCTTCTTCTCTCTTCTTCTCTAGTTCAGCAGTAATTTTACATTTGCAACCAGTGCAACTACATACTGGGATTGAGTCATAATTGTTTAATTCGTCCCAAAGAGACTTGAGCCGACCATAATAGGTGACTATGCTCTCTCCTTCCTGCTTGCAGTTCACCAGATCTGATCTCAATTGTTGTATGCGTGGACCATTCCCAACTGAAAATCACTGCTTGATTTCTTCCCACAGATCCTTCACATTCTCCATGTAAGACACGGTTGATCGAAGTGTGGGTTCAATGGTGTTAAACACCCATGAGACAAGCATTGAGTTAACAGTCCACCAATCTTCAAGTTCCGGTGAGTCGTCGTCCGGTTGTTTGAGGGTTCCATCAATGAAACTGTATTTCTTCTTGGCTCGTAATGCAGTACGCACAGCACGTGCCCATTCGTCATAATTTTCACCTTTCAACTGGACTTGGGTAATTATATTACCCGGGTTGTCATTCGAAGTCAATGTATAGGGGGTCGGCATTTTCTTGTCTGAGACTGTCCCTCCTTCATCCCCTTTCCGCCCATCACCAGCCATGAGGATGTAGGTTTATCTCACAATGGCTCTGATACCATGAAAAAAGTCTAAGCAATTTTGGA